>JAQQZX010018267.1:0-15452 GCA_030068355.1 Notoglanidium maculatum | reverse complement strand
GTGTGTGTGTGTGTGTGTGTGTGTGTGTGTGTGTGTGTGTGTGTGTGTGTGTGTGAGAGAGAAAGAGAGAGAGAGAGGGAGAACTGTAGAGGGAGGGAGACTGAGCGACCGTATTTTCCCATAAAGGGATGAAATGTAGTGGTCTATTGAGTGAGTGAGTGAGTGTAAATGGGTGAATGAGTGAGTGACAGAGTGAGTAAACACATGGTTGTGTGAATGTGTGTAAGAGCAGTATTGAGTGAATGGGTGAATGTGTGAGTGAGTGAGATCTTAAGAAAGGTGAAAGAGTGAGGGGGCAGTGAGTGAGTGAGTGAGTGAGATCTTAAGAAAGTAGGTGAAAGAGTGAGGGGGCAGTGAGAGAGTGAGTGAAAACGGAGAGTTAGTTAGGTAGCTAAGAGAGTAAGTGAATGACATATAGGAGTGAGCACATGATTGAGAGACAGAGAAGTGAATGAGTGAATGAAAGGCACAGTGAGGGAGTGATTCAGTGAGGATTGTGAAAGACATAAAGTGAAGTTAATGTTCCTCTTCTTCTCCATGTTCAAGGAAGTGAATGAAAAGTGTGTGTGATTTTATTTATTGGCGTTTCTGCTAAAAGATGCCATTTTTTCTTCAAATGAGTGATAAAGTGTAGTAACGATTCAGGTCTCTTTTCCTCTCCAGATGTGACGATGACTCACTCTGTTTAGACAGACAGGAGGAGAGAGAGAGGTGGGGGAGCGAGGGAGGTGGCTCCTGGGAGAGGGTGGGAAATCAAATGATTAATCTGATGAAGCCTTTAGAGGCACCTTCTGCACAATACACTCCACCCAACACCAGCTGTGCTGAGCAGCTCCTGCCAGAGTGTGTGTGTGTGTGCATGTATGCGCATGTGTGTGTGTGTGTGTTCTGAAACTTTTCAGTAAGTAATAAGTGAAAAAGTGATGTGCAGAATAGACATAGATTTTTCAGATGAAGAGATTAGGAGCGCAGTGCACAAGCAATTTCAAAAGTATTGGCACCCAAAAAAAAATATATGAAAAGAATAACGGAACATATAGGTATACTGGAACAGGTTTCTGTTTTTGAAACCATTCATCTTACCTGCAGCTCTGACCAGTATCCCACTTCAGTCTACTTTAGTTTGCTTTATTACTCTGAAAGGATGTTATGGATGGCAAGGCCTTACGTATATAGGTTGTTTTGGGCTTAAACTCTGTAAGTATGAACTGTACTGTATTTCCATGGTCATTAAACACACAGGGAATGTGTGTTAGGGGCTTCCAAAGCTCTTTGTCTTTCCCAGAGAATTACAGTGAAGAAAAGAATGAGAAAAGAATTTTGACTTCCCAATGGGGATAGAAAGAGAGAGGGAAAGAGAGAGAGAAAGTGAGAGGGAGGGAGAGCCTCCAGCTACCATGAGGCCACAGCTGCGGAAATGAGGAGGGAGATAGATGGATAGCGCACATCAGCATCACGGTCAACAGGGAAACACGTCTTCATGAGCCAATCATGTGGGTGAAAGAGGAATTCTGCGTTTATCCCCTTTCTCATGAACGAGATCAGGTCCCTTACTAAACAGCTCCACATGCCTGAATGCGAGAGGAACAAAAGCAGGACAGATGAAACGAGCGAACCAGCTGCAGGATCGCAACGTTTCAGCATCTGAAGAGGGAGAGAAAGAAAGAAGAGGGGGATAGGTGTAATGTATTTAGCAGAAAGCCCGGTTGGTGAAATGTTAGTGCTGTAGCTGGAGAGAAGAAAGCAAAAGTTCAAATACATATGAGTAAAAAGGTGATAGAAATTTAATAAATGAGTGAGAGAATGAGTGAGTGAAATAATGAGATAATGAGTGAGCGAAACAAAATGTGAGTGAGGGAGTGAGAGAAATAATGGGATAGTGAATTAGTGTGAAATGAGGTAGTGAAAAAGGCAGTGAGTGAACTAATGATAGTGTGTGAGTGAGAGATAGAGTGAAACACTGAAAGTCAGTCAGTGACGTTAAATTAGTGAAATAATGAGTGAGTGAGATGAGATAGTGAGTGAGACAATGAGGATGTGAAATTATGAGATAGTGAGTAAGCAATGAGTTAGTGAACTGACACAATGACTGAGTGAAATTACGAGATAGTGAGTAAGAGTGAACTGACACAATGACTGAGTGATATAATGAGATAATAAGAGTGAACTGACAATGACTGAATGAAATAATGAGATCGTAAGAGTGAACTGACACAATGACTGAGTGAAATAACGAGATAGCGAGTAAGAGTGAATAGACACAATGACTGAGTGAAATAACGGGATAGTGAGTAAGAGTGAACTGACACAATGACTGAGTGATATAATGAGATAATAAGAGTGAACTGACACAATGACTGAGTGAAATAACGGGATAGTGAGTAAGAGTGAACTGACACAATGACTGAGTGATATAATGAGATAGTGAATGAATAAACAGTGAGTGAGTGAAATGACACAATGTCTCAGTGACATAACGAGCCAATGAGTGAGTGAGTGACACCATGAGTGAGTACATTTTTGAGATCGTGGGGAGGGAATTAGTGAAATAATGAGATAGCGAGTGAATGAGACATCAAGAGAGAGAAATATTGGAGGTCAGTGAAATATTAAAAATTGTGAAATAAAGAAATAGTAACTGAGTGAACTATGGAGATGACTCGGTAAGTGAGTGAAATGAGGTAATGTGTGTGTGAGAGAGTATGAGACAATGAGTGCATGAACGAGACAGTGAAATGGTTAAATAGTGAGTAATGATATACTGAGTGAGAGATTGTGGAGGAAATTATGAGATAGTGAGTGAATGAATAAGAGAGAGAGAGAGGCAAGTGAAATTTTGAGATAGTAAGCAGGTAAATATTGAGAAAGTGAGAGAGTAAATGAGTAGGTGAGATACTGACTGAGTGAGATAGTCAATGAAATTATGAGATCAGTGCATGAATGAGAGAGAAGCAAGTGAAGGTTTGAGATAGTGAGTGGGTGACTGAAAGAGTGTGTGAAATAAGTGAGTGAATGGGTGAGTGAAATATTGCTAGAGTGTGCGAATGAGATGTGAGTGAGTGAGATACTGAGACACTGAGATAATCGGACTCACTTAACTAAATTAAGAGACTAAATTAACCGATTATTAAACGTATGAGTAAGCGATAGTGAAAGGAGGCGAGGGAGTAAATGAGAGGTGGAGAATGAATGATAATACTGAGAAGAGTGAATGAGTGAATAAGTATATGAGATACTGAAATAGTACATGAACGATTGAGTGAATAATATTTTTTTTACACTGAATTTATAATGTTGCTAGAAAGATCCATCATCCAGTATGAAGAAATAAATCACATATATGTCTTCGGAATATTCCTCCATAACAATAAAATACGTTTGTGATATTTAGTTTATATATTGCATTCTTTACGTTCTGGCAAAGAAGAATGTTATTATTAAGCATAAGGTTCGGCTAGCGTGCCTCCTTCGTCTTGTCTTATTTCTTCTAGGGGTTTGTCCGCAGGGTGAAATCAGACCAGGAGTGCGAGAGATGGACCGAGAGACAGAGAGAGAGAGAGAGGGAGAGAGGGAGAGAGGGAGGGAGGGAGGGAGGGAGGGAGGGAGAGAGACGTGGAGAAATGCAAAAAAAAAAAGTCCTCAGATTTCACATTTCTGCCGAACATCCATCATTTTTGCGAGCCGAACCTCAGACTGCTAACCATGAAAGAGGAACCAGCGTCGCCTGAGGAGATAACTGTCACCGGCACTGTGGTGAGGAAATGAGATGGGGAATGAACTTTATACGCTTCGTCCCTTTGAGTCTGAACGAGTGTGTGGGTGAATAACATGAAAAGGAACGAATGCGCTTCAGCATATTATACATTAGTCGCATGGCAATAATCAGGTACACAATATGTACTATTGGAAAATAATCAACGACAACGAAGCGAAGTTACCGTTACCACCCCAAAGCTGATTCTTTTCCAATAACCACGTCCTGAAGTGTTTTGTTTCACTCGTTTATTCATTAAAGAATGACCTGTTGAACATTTTATCCATTTATAGTTACATTTAATGTTTCGGAACTCCCACAGAACAAGATCGTTCCTGTTATCACTTACGTTACGGCAGCTCTTTGTCTCGGAGTGCTGCAAAGCGCTGGCACTGGAGACTCCGTCCAAATAGTTAAATAAACAGAAAACTTCATCATATCAACAATTACTCGCACCTTTAAACTCACATGTCTTTGAGTTGTAACTAGAGAAATGCGTTAGAGCCAGAGGATTGAAACAAACCTGTGGTTTGGAGCTGCACTAACGTCGGAGTGGCCGTTACAGAAAACAAACCGACACCTTCTGACCAATCAGAATCCAGAATTCTGTACTATCAACCAAGCACAACGGTCCCGACTCAGACACGTCAGGATGTCGTAATGTTTTCCGACTCGTGTGCGCTTGTTTGTGCCGGTACTTTCGAGCGCGGTCGTCTCCATCTAATATCGGATGCAAATTAATGATTGGTACGTTGCCATGGCAGCCGCGAGCAGATGCGATTGGTCGAACACTCAGCGGGAGAGAGACACACGGCTGTTTCAGTTCATTAACCTTCACACAGCCTGGCCTTTAGTTTAATGACCGAGCTCTGAATATATTCCATCCTGCAGCAAGATGCAAGATGCCGGGAGTGCACACCGCGTGAGTTTACCTCTGATTACCCGCACACGAAATGATGAGATGTGCCTCAACAAATGCAGTAAATAAATCAGGGCCAAGTTAGTCAGGACACTTTGACTTTGCAAACAAATTATTAGCATATTATTTTGTCCTGTGAAGGTTACAGGACCTAATTTGTGAGTTCCTTCTTTTTTTCTTTTCTTTTTTTTTTTTTTTTTAATGAGTGGACAGTTCAGCTCAGCAACAAGCTTCTTTTCCTCCTTGTGCCTGGACAAAAGGTCAAGAAACCAAAAATAGCCACTCCGCATCATGAGTTTCAGTACTGTAAGTAGTTTTGGAAGTCGTGTAGGGAAGTGTGCGTTCGAAACTGAAGTTGCCCAGCAGCTGTAATAAACAGATGACTTTCGACTGAAGGCATCATTTAAGAACGTCAGCTTCGAACGACCTTTTAGGATAGCGTTTGCGGTGCCGTGTGATGTCCGCACAGACGCCTCACTAATCATATCAAGTTCAGTTGGCTAAAAATCTAAACAATTTTAAAAAGTCTTACAAACCTGAACAAAAAAGGCCAAAAAAACCTCCATGAATTCACTTTTTTGTTTGGTCTTTTGTCTGCTACCTTTTTTGCATCGCTCGAGGGAGCTGCCACACAGATTTATGGGTAATAGGCAGCATCACGGATACATCGATGATGCCTTAAACTGGGGGCAGTTTGAAAGCATTTTAGAAGACAGGAAACAAGGGTTTGATCATTTCCAAAAAGCTTTGACCTTCCGCCAAGTCCATACCATTAATCACGCTATTCCATAAACTGAAGTGGATATGTAAATGGCTTTAGTGCATCGTTAGTCATTTCTATATGGTTCTGTCCTCATTGAAGCTTGGTGATATGATATGATATGATACCAGCCTCTCTTTTTAATCTCACTCGGAATTAATAAGACAAAATTAATGCAACTTACGTTACCAGAAATTCGTAAACTGCTTTGTTATGAAGACTTTCCCAGTGGAGGAAACCTTCTGACACTGGTGACTCCTTCCATAAATCCTAAATCATCTCCTTACCGAAAACTGCACCGTAGAAGGTAATACATTAGAACGTGTTAGAACAAGTGCATCAATATAAGCATGAGGTTTGCGGCCACGCTACTGTCAGAGCCGCTGTTCTAGAAAACGAATCGACGTCTTCGGACCGATCAGCATTGAGAAATGATCAGCGCTGTAGTGGAACCTGCACGTGACACGTTTACGAGGATCTTCTCTTGGGTAATACCTGTTGTGTTGCCTTGTTTATCATGACTTGAGTATAGAATGAGAAAGTAGCATTTCGCTCGCACGCTTCTCAGATTCAGGACCAGCTGTGAGACTCGTTGATTCTTCCGAGCTGCCAGATGTTTTCACCAAGGAGCAGGCTGATTATGTAGAGCGTTACATTGTGAATTTATTGCCACTGTACCGGAAACAGTGCTAAAAATGATTTATGCCGCTGGGCTGGTTAAAGCCTTAACGCGATGAGGCTTCGTCTATTAATGAAATGCACACAAATGAACAGTCGCAGGCGAAACTGCCAGCATGGCGTCCGTTGCCTGAGGGCTCCAAGATGACGCTCCGTTCGCTCGCATACTCTGGATGGGCTGTCAGTCACCAACTGGATCTACATTTCCCATAATGCACAGCGCACCACAATGTCAGAGACATGCTATACGCTTCACATTTTCCCTTTCAAATTCACTATAGTGACATAGTGACAGGATGCAGGATGTCGCATATTTTAATCTCAAAATAAAGTGCAGTTAAGTGCATTCATATTAATATTATGCGCAGGTGTATGATCATTATCCACTTCCTTATAAAGTTTTGGGGGTTGTGTCGTGTGTCTGGGTGTGTCGCTGTTACCTTGGAAATGCGTGTCCGTGAATTTGGGGCGGAGCTTCTGAAAGACAGCTGAAGGGAGGCGTGTATTTGTTTGGCTGTTGAGTTCAAAAATCTTTCTCCAGAATTGAGGACTCCACCTTTAATCGATCCAATGAGTAAAAATCATTTTACCGTCAACCAGATGGTAACATCTGGGCCGATGTGGTGGGATTCGGAACGATCAGTTCATGCTATATTTGGTTAGTTACAGTATGCTATAGCATAGTTAGGGAATAATATTTATTTGTTCAATTCGCATAGCATCTTTCTGACACCCGAGGACACTTGATAAAGTTTGTAACGCAAAGTAACATTTAAAAAAAACGATTGAGGCGTGTCAGACCACTGTGGAGTGCGTTGTGTTGAAAATCAATAAGAAAATGAAATTGCACTAATCTGGGCTGCTGATTTCTCCTCCTCTGCTATGACAATTCTGAAGAGTGAAACATGTCTGTTGTATCTACAGTAAAGAAACTACAGATATCATCCATTCTGATTTTATATCTGCTCACATCGTCCACCGCAGATACAGAAACAGAAATGAAATGTTTATATGAAAGTCAACCGTGCGAATTTAAACTTCGTCTGTCTTTTTGACTCTTTGTGCTGTTATTGCAAAAAAACAACAACAACCCCCCCCAAAAAAACCTAACAAAGAGAGATGGATTGCTTTTCTTCGTTTCTGGTTAGTCCATTAGTGATGTTGTAAAGAAAGTTCTCTTAGTGTCTGGAAAAAAAAAATGCTTCTTTTCCCAAAACTTCTCTCTTTTTTAGTTCAGGATTCTCCTTCTTTCTTCCCTCATTCTGTATACACACTGTTTTGTTCTCTCACACACACATTCTTTCGTCTCATTGTCCATCATTCTCACTCTGTCAGTCACTTTCTCCCAGACACACACACACACACACACACACACACACACACACACACACACACACACACACACAAAGGTCTTAAGAGTGGTGTCTCAGCCTTCAGGCTATCCAGATAAAGGAATAGAAGCTCTTTGTATTCCTCTGTTTGCTGCTAAAGGGACGCATTCCTCACATTCCTCAGCGTTAAGTGCGACCTCATCGCTGCCTGTGTTGCGGCCGCTCGCTACCCACGATGCCCTGGGTGAGAAACGCATTCACAACTGGGGGAAAAAAGACACCACAGTGCCCCGTGGGTATAAAGGGAGGGGATTGTATAGGAAGCTCGGTCGTTACTGTCCCTACAGAGACTTATACAGGACTGGGAAAAGGCCAAACACACACACACATACACACACACATTCACAAAGGCTCTGAAGAGCCTTTACATTGGATAAGTGAGCATGAATGTGAATACTGTTGAATGAATGTGAGACTTCTGTTCATCTTCGCTAAGCTGAACACTGTGCGTGAGCCGGGAATTCACTCCACAACATCTGCTGGCATGTTTTCGGGAGGTGGGAAGAAACCACAGATCCCAGAGGAAACCCATGTGGATATGGGAACAGCTGTAAAACTCCAGACAAACAGTAACTGAAGCTTAGGATCGAACTGAAGACCCCGGAGCTGTGAGGCGGCAACGCTAGCTACCGCGCCAACGTGCTGCCCTGTTGCTGACTGACCGAGTGAACCTGAAGGGGACTCACAGATTCAACTGACAGGAAGTTGCAAATGTGACTCACACAATTTCCAGATATTTACAGAAACTCGTACAGATAAGCATAAAACATAAACCTACATAAAAGCTAATCTAATCATCAGCAGAAACTGAGCAAAAGGACTCATTGCAATAATGATACAGAGTCATTTAGCCAAGTGACTCATTCAGAAAGACTGAATCATTCTTAAACCGAACACGTCTACTAGGGATCTAAATTTTCTCACTGGTGAAAACAAGTTCCTGAACTTTTGAAAAAGTTCCTGGTTTCAACAACAGAACAGTTATGGCTGAAGCTTAATGAGGTTTTGAATTAATCTATGTGAACTGAAGCTCTAGTAAAAGTAAAGTCAAACAATATCAGCTTGAAATGTCAGTACAGATCCATTGTGTAAAAACTGCTATAAACCAAATCATAAAAAATGATTGACAGGTATTAAGGTTAGGATGAGGGGCGGGGCTAGTGTTCATTCATAACAGTTCACATGGCTTGTTTTTCCAGTACCAGGTGTTGAACACACTGTGCCAAAGAAAAGATTTTAATCAGATCCTAAAGCTCGCTGGGAATCCACTCGCTTGAGAACTTTATGAATCAAAAGATTGTTTTCCGTCTTAGCCGAAGGCGCCGTGGTACACGGGAACGAGCCGCATGACCCTGCGCTGCTCTCCGCGATTTCCTCACTGTCGTCTATAATTGACTCTGGACTCAAACCGTCATCATTAATCATCGATCTGTGAAAGGGCTCGATTGTTTCCCAAAACAAAGACATTTAATCCAATTTGGCTTACAGAGAACGTTTCACAATAGACACTGTCAGAGAGCAGATTAATAAAACGTCTCATCCGGAGAGCGAACCGGCGATGCCTGCAGCGAGGACAACCTTCTCCGAGCAAAGAAAACAAGCATCACGTCATCCTACACGGATGGACGCAAATGCACTTCCCGTCCACGTTATATCCACAGGCGGCTTGTTTTGCTCGTTTTGTTTTGTAGCACAAATAACTACCGTGCGATAACATAAACAGTGTCACTCACACTTGGCCATGAGCAACGAAAGAGAAGGCTGATGAATAGTGCGGCGTCAAAGCCATAAAAGAAAGATGAGACTTTAGATACAGAACCAAAGCGGCTGCTGAATACCGATCATGACCTGAGATGATGAATGTAGCATTAAACGTACATAAAAAAAAAATGAAATAATGCATGAGGAGAATAATATAAATGCTTGAAGCTTATACTTTGAGGCTTTTATGGTTATTCATCCAGGACGTGTCTGTAGACCTGCCGGCTAGAACTAACGGTGATGCCATGAGGAAACAGAGCAGAAAAGAGGAAGACAAAGATACATGAAAGGGGAAGACAGGAAGTTCAGGACCATTGGGCGGCTCACCAACCTTGAAGACTGATGAATAGACTAACGTCTCAGGTACAGTGGGGAAGAAAACGAGACAAAACACACCTCCAAGCCCAACACGACGTCTCGCACCGTTTCGTGAGAAACATCGTCAACGTGGGAACCGTCGCAAATCAGCGCACACTGTTTTCAGGCCCCTGATGTGCTTTTTACACTTTTCTGGCAACAAGCTTCCGAATCTTCAGTCTTTATGAGCTCTAGGGTATATCGTGCTGTTTTTTAGCTTTTAAACATCATGAGTTTTTGTAGCATGATATAGGCACTGACATGATCTTGTAGCATCCCATTCTTTTACGTTAATGCTTTCTTTCTTGTCGTTGTTTATAGACAAACTATCAGATGCAACCCGTTGGTGTTATGGAAGTAAACACAGGGTTTCTTTTTCAAACACACAGATTCTCGTTTCCTTCTCGCCACGCGACACCATGACCGAAGCATCAGCTCGGCCTTGTTCACAGCCGAGCTCAGGGAAAACCCCCGTTAGAACTGATGCTAACTTTAACATTCATGTTCTTATCTAAACTGTGAGCACATGATGATTCATTAGTCTAGACATGACTCAGTTCTGTGGATTTTGTTCTTTTAGAAACCTTCTGCTTTGACTACTTTATAGAAAAACAAAACTTTGTTTCATTATACTTAAGAGTGCTAATAGTGACATCAGCAGCATCAATTGCTTTTCGACATCTTCGTTCACTGCAAAACTTAAATTGATATGTTTCATTTTTTTAAAAATGTGCAATTTGATCTATTTTTTTAATCACAACATCGATGTAAGATTGTCATATCGCCTAACTAGCAGTGATGGAGGTTGTGACATTGCTGTTTAGGAGAAACTCTCTCAGGTGTAAATGTGAAAGCAGGCATGCAGATGGTTAATTCGCAAAATATGACACCAGAGAAAGTGTCTGCTGCTCTCCGAGCCACTTCTTTTAAACTGAACTCTGACGAGTAATGCATACAAATCATGCTGTCTGCAAATTAATCCATACCGCTCGGTATTTGGCTTTCATCCCACAGTTCTTTAGTTGTATTAAGACCAACATAATGCGCTGCTATAAGCGGACGGTTAATGAACACGCTTTATTTGCATACGCTGCTGCCGTATGTAATCATTTCCAGTGACAGCTCTTAACTGAGGACGGGTTTGTTGCTGCGCGCCATTTCAGGAACATGAAGGATGCAAAACAGGCTAAAAACGGAGAGAGAGAAAGCTGCTTCTTGTTTCTATGGTTACCAGTCTTCCTGCTTTCCCATGGTCTTTTGGAGGAGTGCTAATGTGAACTAAGGCAGGCCATCTTCTTCTCTGGTCTTCATTTTCTGCTGTGTTTTTGGGACACGGCCACGGCATTCAACAGGCTATTTGGGTTTTGTAGAGAACGAGAGAGAAAGAGAAAGAAAGAGAGCGAGAGGGGTGTTTAGGGTGAACGTGCTAAATTGTCCATATTAGTGATGACGCACAAACACATAACTCATAAAGACAGGGTTAGAGAGATGCACGGGGTTTACAAATGGACAGATTTGCCCAAAGGAGTGACTGAAAGATCCTTCAAACTGGATAAGATTTAAGCTGGGGAGACCAGACAGACAGACAGACAGACAGACAGACAGACAGACAGAGACAGACAGACAGACAAACAGACAGAGACAGACAGACAGTCATACAGACAGACAGACATTCAGTCAGACAGACAGACAGACAGACAGACAAACAGACAGAGACAGACAGACATGACAGTCATATAGATAGACAGACATTCAGTCAGACAGACAGACAGACAGACAGACAGTCATACAGACAGACAGACAGACTGACAGACTGACAGACAAACACACAGACAGACAGATACAGACAGACAGACAGTCATACAGACAGATAGACAGACAAACAGACACACAGACAGACAGACAGACAGACAGACAGACAGTCATACAGACAGACAGACAGATACAGACAGACATACAGTCATACAGACAGATAGACAGACAAACAGACAGACATACAGACATACAGACAGATAGACAGACAGACAGATTTGTGCTGTCTCTTAAGTCCCATCCACATGCATACAGATATTTATTGAAAACTGATTTGGCTTTTTTGGGCTCGTGTCAAGACCAAAATGCCATTCACTGAAAATAAAGCTTTTCGAGAAAGGTGGAGCAATTTTTTTTTTGGTTTTCAAGGAAAAAAGTTTGAAACTGACATCACTGCCATTGTGATTATGTTATGATGTGTTACGAATGTGCTAGGACTTTATTTCTCATGGCTGCTGACACTGCACTGTGAGCAGAGATTTTGAATGAGACCTGGGCAAACGCTTCAGCTTCTGGTTAAACATAAAGCAGCGGTTCCACCTCATCCTCTGTTTACATGTTAGAATCTGCATTTCTGTTTTGGCCAAGTTGGTGGTTTTTTCTGCATTTTGCCTTCCCTGTCGCAGCCGTTAATCTTATTCTTGAGGTGTAAGATGTACTCTCAGTGGGCTGCTGAGCTCATGTGAGTCTTTTTTTGCATCATTTCCCACATTTTCTTGTGGATGTTTGTGAGACTGTGAGACTTATTCCATCCATCCATTCCAATCTGAAAACTGTGATCTTGCGGACGGGAGTTGAAACATAAACCTCAAGAGATTGAAATTATTTTTTAACAGTTTATGGTTACGTAAGCTTACAGACTGTCCTGCTTCCTGAAAGCTTAACAGTATCGTCACTGGCGTTAAAAATAACCGTTTAAAAAGCTTTACTAGCTAAATCTAAGCATAATGAATACCTACTGAACTTTATTAAATAGTTGGCTAGCTGTTTTTCCAACTTCCTAGCTAGCTAGCACGTTCTAAACTAGCGCGGTAGATCATTTAATTAGCAAAAAGTACATGATGTTTCATATCCCGCCTGGCAGAATGGCAGTTCTCACAACAGAACTGTGTAGACAGAGAACTAAATTCCAGAACTAAGAAATACATAAAGGTTAGAAATGAGGAATATATCCCAAACTCTCAGTTCAGCTTAACATGCAGTCTGATTATTATGAACCTTTAACGATAGATGAGATTTTTTTTTTCTCCAAATCAGTGTTGGTGCAACAGGAACAGCGTCGCCAGCTTCAAGTAACATGACCTTGAGTAACACCTGTCTGTGATTTCATCTTAAACCCATGTCATGCTGAGTGAGAACAATCAGCCAGTGCCAAGTTCTTGCAAACAACACTTCAAGAATTCCATTGTCAGCCCAGACAAACCCTCAAAATGTGGAGCCCATTGATTGACCACCTTGACTGCGACCCCAGCGTTATACACTAAACCTTGGCACTGAGCTGTACTATTCAATTCAGACATGCCAACCGTTCAAAACCTGAACAGCGACGGATCCCATGCAAAGCGAAGCCAACCACTAATATCACCATAAACAGACCTAAAATGTCACCCGTTACAGCATCCAAGGGCTTCCCTTCAGCACAGACTTCCAGCTGTCATGATTTCAAATGAGCATCATATCCAGTAAGGCCCGCCATCACGGTGCCAACATGAACACTGTGGGTTTTTTTGTGTGTGTGTGTGTGTGTGTGAATACACATTTTGAAAGCTACGTGATGGTGATTCCAAGCCTCAAAACAGTAACCGAGTATCTACAGATGTGTGTGTTGTCTTTGGAGTTGAGCTAGGTTTGGCGCCAGGTCCAGAATCCGTGTATCTCGCTGAATATAATAGCAGACGCTGGGCAGAATTATTTCACCAGCGGGTACAATTATTGAATGTTTGAAATACCTTTGCGGTATTAAATCAGCTACAGCATGGACGCTAAACCTAAAGCTGCAGTCAGTCACTGAAGAGGAGAATATAATAGTAGAAAGAATGGAATTGTTATTGCGTGAGGTACGGTTAGTAACAAGATACTTTGTTGAAGCATCTGTACGTGAGTTTTTCTTTCCCCTAGTACTTTTCACTTTAATAGGAATACCTTCATGTCGCATGAACCCAGTGCGATGGTTAGATGTTTTTCCAATCTTCATCTGTCCAGTTTCAGTGAACCTGTACCCATTGTGGAACCTATATGGCTGAAGCTTATTGTTTTTTGCACTGCGTGATGCTTTTCTCCTCAAGAGCGGGTATTCGTGCTACCATACGTAGTATTCCTTTTAGCTCAATCCGGTCTAGCCATTCTCCTCTGACTACTCTCATCAACCGCACAAAGATTGGATGGTTTTTTTTCCGCACCTTTCTGGGTAAAACTCTAGAGACTGCTGTGTGTGAAAATCCCAGGATTCTCTTGAATACTCAAACATGTCGCAGTCGCTGAGATCAAATTTTGTCCTCATCCTGGTGAACCCGTATCTGCATACTGTCATGCATTGCGCTGATTGACGTTCCTAACAAGTCTAAACTGAGGTGATCACGAGAAAGAGACATCCCTGTAACACTGATATGTTCACTTTGTAGTTTATTTATAGAGGCAGTTTGTATTGTGACCTAGCCTATTAGCTTTCTGCTAGTTATTGTCATGCTAACATTTCAGAGATTAGGAATAAAGCTGTTGTTACTTAGCCTTAGCTGACCTCGGTTCCTTGGTGAAGTTTGCTCGAGTGGAGAACTTGAAGTCGTACTTCATCTTTTACCAGAGGATTTATTTAGACGAGTAATTGCTCTTTTATTCGAGGAAGGAATTTCGGGACTTTTACCACCCGCGTTAACAATGCATTGCGAGCACTCCTACTTTAAGTCTTCGAAGTGGAAACAAAATTCAGGAGCTAAAGGACTAACAGTCCACTTAAGTCTGCCGAGAAGTGTGTGAGAACAGGACAGAAGGACTTTCCGGATTGAGGACTAATGAGGACTTGAAGTCCAGGTTTAGACGAGACAGAGCACTGAGAGGTGATTAAGAATCGGAATAATTTACATAGTAAAAACAATCAATGGCTTTGTTTTCATGTGAATTTTTAATAGCCTCAAGTCAGCAAGGAAGCCATTGTGTATGTTGACGTTCACACACTAAAAGTGGCAAAAAAGGTGCAAAAGGCAAATCTACATATTAACATGTTAATCAAACGCATAATTATGTCCAAATTAGGGGGGTAACGCAATGTTAGTAACAGTATCTGATCTGTGTCGTGCTCCTAATATGTAGTTATATTCAGATTTATACCCAAAGGGGGCGTGTCTTAAACCAGAAGCGTTTTTGATTGTTTGTTTCTTTGTTTGATTGATTGTTTTTTATACACACTTTATACACTAGGAGATCTCTTTCTTCTGACTGAACCACTCGTATACCGCAGGTCTGGACCCGTGTGTTAATACCAGTGTGGGTGGAAGATCAATCCAGTTTAATGGCTATTGAGTGACAGATGGTCCTTTACTGCGCATCACACATTACACTTATAGTGTAATCCCAATAAACTGTGAATGGATGCCGAATTTTGCTTTTATGCTCTACTTTTCTGCTGTACTCATTGCTATTTGTTTTGCTTTGCATATAATGTACTTTGTTTACGCCGTTCATGCACTGTGCTGGAATAACTTCATCGATACAGCTCTCTGGACTAGCAGTCCATTATCTGCATTAGTAGTCCTCAATACAGAGCGCCAGAGCCACTTAGCATGATGGATAACAATCAATGAATTCACCTCTTCAGACGCTCACAGCTGTGTAGTCTATACTCCATCCATCCATCCATCTATCTATCCACTTACTCCATCCATCCATCCACTTACTCCATCCATCCATCCATCTATCTATCCACTTACTCCATCCATCCATCCACTTACTCCATCCATCCATCCATCCATCCATCCACTTACTCCATCCATCCATCTATCTATCCACTTACTCCATCCATCCATC
>JAQQZX010018198.1:0-15456 GCA_030068355.1 Notoglanidium maculatum | reverse complement strand
GGAGGAAACCCACGCATGCACGGGGAGAACATGCAAACTCCGCACAGAAAGGCACCCTGGGTGACCCTGGGTGACCCTGGGTGACCCGGGGATCGAACCCGGGACCTTCTTGCTGTGAGGCGACAGTGCTAACCACCACACCACCGTGCCGCCCGGGGCTAAACATGTTTCTGTTAAAATGTTATCCTGTGTTTTAAATCTTATATATTTAATGTCATGCATTTCTGAAAAATTACCTAATCTCAATGATCTTCCTCTTCACCCAGGGTTGATATGGATAAATGCAGAACTGTCCCTTTTCTGTCTGAAAACTGTAAATGACAGGTCATTATAATGATGAATACACTAGTACTGTGTATATACAGTTTCTTTTCTTTATTTCTTAACAGATATTTTAGATACTTTTTTGTATTGTAGTATTTGACTATTGTGTTGATTTTTTATGAGACTTACATGACAGCTTTAATGCATGGAAGGTTTCTGTCCTGTAATCTGTAACCTGTGATGGTAATGTTCTCCATGAACCTGGAGACCGCAACACAGCAGGGACTCACTTTTTCCGCATCTAAATGAATACACCCAAAAGCACATGAAGCACATTTTAAGGAATAAACATTTTAGAATCACATCTTGTTAATAAATGGTTTAAAACATCTACTAGTGTCTTATTAACAAGGACACAACAGTACAACTATGTCAAATATGTGGAACACATTAGAGTACCTGTTGCCGTCCAGATGGAAACAGCGATGATGACGATGGCAGCCAGGCTCCTCATCAGTACTGTGTTAGTCTGCATTTTCTCAACTGCTCTCTATCCCTTCTGAACAAGCGACTGAATTTTCATGGTAAAGCTGCAACCTTAAATATCAGCAAAAGAGGAACTGTGGAGTGTGAGGACAGTATCCACTCTTTCTCAAGAACATATTTTTTTTGTCAACAAGACGTTTCTTTTTCAACCGGTCACCATAAATAGCTGGGTAGTTTCCAGTTTTTGGTGAAAGTCATTATTTATGGCACATAAAAGAAGATCAGAGTCCCTGTTGAAACTAACCCATGGACTGCATTATGAAGCACACTGTGCATTTGACTGAAATGGCGGAAACATCAGTGTGATTTTCTCTACTGTATGGAAACTCCTTACAGTACACTACCCTGCTGGCCCCAAAACAGTCAATTCACTAAACTAAAGCACTGAAAACTGAGAGTCAACTGTAAAACTTTGGAGTCGATTCCACTCATCTTGCACGCACACTCAACAAGTAAAATGAACTTCAGAGCATCAGTGAGTTTCAGTGAGTGAAACAGCTGCAAAAAGTGTGGCAAGTGAGTAAAAAAGTGATCACAGTAAACGATGTACATAATCCCCTTGAGTTAGTTTGAGTGTCATTTGATCAACATGAACACTTGGCAATATTCACATGCAGTGACAGAATATCTGATAAATGTCACTAATGCTGTAATTAGTGAACTGCTATTTAAAAAAGCTTAGTTAAGAAAAGCTTCTGTAGTAGTGCTGATTAAAATGCTGGAAATAAATATTTTAAATAAATATGTTTTGTATATAATACATTTAAAAAAATAAAACTAATCAAATAATCAGAGAAAAATATTCAACAGATTAACTGATTATCACATTAGCCCTAAAATCCATTTTAAAATAAATAATGATATATTACCATGCAGATGTGCACACATTACAACACTTCACAGCACCACTCTGGTCTCGAGTGAAATCAGAACTAATCTTACTGTCACCAGTTCATTCAGAATCAGAATCAGAATTACTTTTATTTCCAGGTTCTTACACAAACAAGGTCATTATCATGTCCTGGTGAAAATATGAATTCACTGGGGGGAAATTTCACCATTATATTCTCTTTAAAGCAGAAAAGGGGAAGGACTCACAGTACAGCGCAGGTTCTGCTTCCAGCTGAGAAAATGCTGTCATCATCCACGTATTTGGTTTTGAGGGAATCCGAAAGTGTCGAAACGTCATCAGTTACATTACTGTCATTTTGTGGTAATTAGATTAAGTTACTGACTACATTTTTAGAAGGAAATTAGTGGATGTATCAGAACACATGTTTAAAGTAACCCTCCAACCCTGATCATTTCTATTTTGACATAATAAATATAATAGTATACTTGCATTGAATCCAAAGATTAAATCATTCTGAGTGGAGAATCTAATGGATTTTAAATGAAAATATTTTTGACAGGAAAATCTACAATAACATATATTTAGTGCCATATAACAGAATAAATAGTTGTTTTCTCTAATTACTCCTATTTCTAATGCAAAAATACACACTTTATAATAAACGTAGATGGACAGCATAGCATTGTCACCTCACAGCACCAGGGTCCCTGGTTTAATCCTGAGCTCGGGTTACTCTCTTTATAAGCATGCCCACCCTGTGTCTGTGTAGGTTTCCTCAGGGTTTTCACCCACCTCTCAAAAACATAAGGAATTAAATGGATTGTCGAAAAGAAACTGCCTTTAGGTGTGAATGAGTGCGTGAATATGTGTGTGCATTGTACCCTGCAGTGGACTGGATATGTATGTTATCTATTGTTATGTAAAAATGTTATGTATTGCCAAAAAGTCCACAACACACAACTGTAGGTCCAATGACACTCTGTGAGGTTTGCAAGCTACATTTTGTAGTTTATTGGGTTATTGAGCTCCATCTAATCACTGCTTTGAAACTTGGCAATCCTAAGAAAATTCTGAAAATTCTGATCTTCCTCACCAACAGTTCAGGAGTTGACTGTTCTTATATGTGAAAGTATATAATAAGTCTAATGTAAATAGTTAACCTGTCACAATTTAAGCACTGATAATGAAAAGTGTCTTGTATTAAACTTAAAGTCAAATGCACCACAAATATTACAGAAGGAGATTAAGAAGATATAAAATGAGAACTGATACGTATTCAAGATCATTTCTTATTCACTAAATCTTAGGGAATGCTTCAAACACTAAACCCATGGCTTACATGAATGCTTATGCATATTCAATTATGCAATCCTTGAGCATTAATGGGAAGAGCTTGAATGGATCTACGTATATTTGTGCTTTAAAAAAAATCTGTGAGCAGAAATGAAAGTGAAAGAGTTAGTAAAACACCAGCAGTGCTTTCCCTGACTTACTGACAGGTATAAAAGTGATTATCTATATAGAAACGCCATTCTGTAAAAACATTAAAGGTAAACTTGCACATTGCAGTTCAACCTTTATCATGCTAATGCTGAAAAATTAAGACATTTGCCAAATGACATTATGTTATGAATTTTTGTTGTAGGCCATTCAATGTGGTCTATGATATTAAAAAAAAATTAAATGTAATAGCTATTTTATTTGAACAGGTACTCTATCTCAATCAAAATAACTCATTTAAAATAGCCTCAATAACCTTTTTCCATCGCATGCTGTCATTGTCTTTGTGCTCTGACCTCATCGTCCTAAAATGCCACTATACGCAAGCTAAAGCATTTCACTGTACTGGTACGTATGTTTTTCACCTACGAATGGAAATGCTGGAAAAGAGATGTGAGGCGTTCCCACACTGTGAGTGGAAAAAGCGAGTAATCAGTGATTTCATTGCACTTTGCACAATGCACTTGGCCTCAACTGAAATGTTACATAAGTGAATCAGACGGAAATGTGTCTATGTAGACTCGAATCAAACGCTTCTTTGGCAGGCAATATTTCTAGAGCTGTCATAAAACGTACAAGCATGGCAAGGCCTTTTTTGGTGATTATGTCAATATTTCTGTTCCATGTAAGATCCTGTAGAATAGTGTTGTCAGCGCTGATGACCAGATACTGTATTTCCAGGAAATGGACTCTTTCTGAAATTGATAATTATCTCTTTACAGCATTTGAGGTTTCGGAAATTTCAAATTATTTGCCTCATGCCATGACCAGATGCTTTTTTTAGATACATTTGTTCAGTATGTGTACTCATAATTTTTAGACATGAGATCCACCAGTGTAATGTCATCTGACACCGTAGTTTGTTTGACTGCGTCACTCTTGGAAGTACAGTCATTAGTGTTTCGTGGTACACCTTGGAGCACCCAAGGGGTCTGAAATGTGGTCACCCACCCTGATGTACTACTTCCTGTGGCAGACAGACACATCAAGTTGGCTTGGTTTATACAAGAGAAAGTTTAAGGTTAACAGGGTTGAGTCCAGGGCTGTAGATAAATTCTAAACGCAAATTTTTTCCTCACCCGTATGACAGTTTTAACTCTTATGTAGGCTGTTATGTGATTTAAGGCTCTAGAGTTTTCTCATCACTTGTTTAAAGCAGAACACTGCTATGACTTGTCTCTGACTCATATTGACATTTAAACTTGAATGGGCAACCTACAAATAACATGGGTCCTAAACAACACGGGTCCTAAACAACGGAGCCATGCGAAACGGCCCCATTAAATTAATTCATCAAATTAAAGTCACTATGTAAGAAATGAGAAAATGACACATACTGTGGTCTTTATCATCTCTACACTTTACAGAAGAATCACATGAATTGACACAGTAAAGTTGCTTTTACTATGTTTCACAAATGTCACATGACTTACAGGATATTGCTCCATCTTAAAGCATGTGGTTATGTTCAAATGATTTTCTTATGTGTTTTGCATGTGAACCTCAGGTCACATCAGATTACTATTTTCTCATGCATACTCACTACAATGAGTTACCGTTATACCGAAAATGACCAAAAACTACATGTTTAGTGGCATTATTTGTGCCATTTATTTAGAAGATTTACAATGGAGTTGTTGAAAACTGACACAAATTTTCACAAATGTAAAAGTTGTTATTAGTGACTAATAACATAAAATAATAACACAGTACGATTTATCCAGTGTCTCTAACAATAATCAGTACAAAATATTATAATATAAAAGCTACATAAAATCCAAGCGGGCCTGGGGAGAACATGCGAACATCCACAAACAGAGCAAACCAAGCTCAGGATCAAACCCAGAGCGTCCTGCTGCACATAGCTAACGTTCACATTTATAACTTTAAAAGACACTTTCGTATAAAGTGATTTACAACTGAGGCAGAATCCCATACAGCTACACTACATGGACAAAAGATTGTGGACAGCTGACCGTAACACTCATATGTACTTGTTGAACATATTATTCCAGATTTAGTCCTCCTTTTCTGTTATAATACCTCCACTCTTCACTAGGTTTTGGAGCGTTGCTGTGGGGATTTGTGTTCATGAGTGTTAGTGAGGTCGCACACTGATGTCAGGCGAGGAGGTCTGGAGTGCAGGCGGCGTTCCAGTTCATCCCAAAGGTGTTCGTGGGGTTGAGAACAGGACTCTGTGCAGGACACTCAAGTCTGGAGCATTGTCATGCTGGGACAGGTTTGGGCCTCTTAGTTCCAGGAAAGGGTAACTGTAATGCTACTTCATACAATGTCATTCTAAACTGTGTGCTTCCAACTTTGTGGCACATACTGGTGTCATGGTCAGGTGTCCACAAACTTTTGCTCATATAGTGTATATAGTGATTGGATCTGGGCTAAGCTGAGCAGAAATGCTGAGGGTGTTTGGCACTCATAGTGTTTGAACTTTCATGCAGTAAAAGAGCAGATGAGCCCTAGAAGTTAAGAAACTACATTATTATTATTATTATTATTATTATTATTATTATTATGATTATTATTATATCATTTAGTTAAGAAATGCCACATAGACCATATTTAACGCTTCCATTCCTTATCATTCCATAATTAAAGTGGCAAGAAAAAGTATATGAACCTTTTGGAAGTTCATGGTTTTCTGCATTAATGTGATCTGATCTTCATCTAAGTCAAGGATATTGACAACTATAATGTGCCTAAAATAATAACACAAAAAATTCTGATCTTTCATGTCTTTATTGAGAACAACCATAAAAAAAATCTCATAACTCATGTTTTTTTTTAAACACTGTATACAAAACATGCAGTCATGAAAACAGAAAGCTCTTATTCTAGAGTTTTATAATTTATTGAACACAAATGCTAAAAAAAATATACTTCACATAATATATTTAGTATCTTACATAACCCAATAACAAAATAAATAATTTTCACAAATAAACACAATGCTTGTAAAGTAAAATATTAGATAAATATTGAATGCATGGCCAGTTTGTGTTCAACATAAATTAAATAAATACTGTAATATGCAGGAATACAAAAATACATGAAAACTTTTTTGTTCTTTTTGTCCTTCCAGAGTACTGGTATGAAAAGTAGAACAATTCTTTCTTATAAGAACAGTACGCAGCATCACTGGAACATCATTGTTTTATTGCTTGTAGATGTCAGCTCCTGGTCCTGCCTGAACACTGTATCCTTTTCTTTTGGACATGTTGAAGAGAGGAAGAAAATTAAGAATCTATCCATATATCAAAACGCCAACAAAACAGTAAGCATCTATCTTCAGATATTTTAAATCAGATATCTTATACTTAAAAAAGTGTAATATGATCTTCATACATTGCAATATCAGTAAGCATATCTCCTGGTATATAATATTACCATCATAGTGCTTTATGTCACTCCACCAAAAATTAGTTTGCACATTTAGTTCAATAGGACCAGTGAACAGAGTGCTACTAAATGTATTAGATGTTAATTACCTTTTCTAACGCTGCCAGTGTTTCATTGATTCTGTTTGCGTTCACACTGCTGCAATGGAGCTTCCCATTCCTGAACAAAAACCTGCACAAATAGAGATTCTGATTAAGAAAATGAATTTGTTCCAAATTGTATATAACATTTAATGGAATTCTAACAAGTGAGATGGGTGTGAACAGTTAATCATGACTGCTCATATTCACTACTGAATGGGTTTTTTTTGTGCAAATTAGTAGACCTTTTATATTTTTTCATCTTTCATATTGACACATAAGATACAGTGAAGACATTTTTATTCAAAATAAAAAGTTAGTTTCTTCTCAAAGTTTATTTACTTACACATAGGCCTCACGACACCTGCCTGATTTCTCAGTATAGGAACATCTCGCTACATGGCCTGGTGAAACATAGCCATCACCGGTTTTTTTACAGCAGGTTTTCGGCTTGTCATCACTGGACTGCACTGTAGTACAACAAAATTCAAGATGTAAGCTATATGAACCATATCGTGCAAAATATGCTAATGTGCATACCCACAGAGATTTTACTTTAAGTGCATGCTTATTAAGAAGACTCACCTCCAAGCACACAGCTGAACAGAAGTGTGATTATGTAAAAAAGAAAGAGCAACTGGCGCGGTGTCAGAGAGAAATGCATCCTTGCTGATGAAGTCTACACCACTGGAATATGTCTTGACTCTACAGTCCTTCCTTTACACTGCACTTATTCAGGCCAAGACCCTTTATATTCTATCAGGATTAGGGAAGTAATGGATGAATAATAATACAAGTGGAATATCTTGCAATCATCTTGGTCACAATGCACCATGACACATTGCAGAGCAATCATGCAAGATAGTCTTCACATTAGATGGCTTAATCACTGTTCTAATTTGATGCTTTAGTTCCTTTAGTCTCCTTCCGGTGGTGCTGTGAGCTGATAAAGAAAATATTGTTGTAGTCTGCGTTAACACTGGAGTTGCAGTGGACTGTGTGTTTATAACTTTAGTTGATTTCAAACCTAGAAGCTGTAGACACTAGGTTATGATTATGATATTATGGGAGAACTGAAATATCTAGAATAGAATAACTATCAATAGCTTAACAAGAAAACTAGCAGTGCACAGTTGAGCAGTGCAGAAGTAAGTGTGGTCGAGTTTGCTGGAGATACACATTGTGGTTCAACCCAAGTGTAACTGTGTAATAGAGGACTTAAGTGTTTCATATGCCACATTTGGGCAAGAAAACATCTTGTTTAATATTACTTAAATATGTTATTATATACCATATGGCAAAAAAAAAGACTATATAGCCAAAATAGATAAATGAAAATGCCTGACCATGACACTTTTTTGAACATCCCAATTGAGATGCAGTGCTGTCATAATTACCTCCAGGTTTCCCCCTGGCTTTCCCCGAGATTTTGGAGCATGGCTGATGGGACTTGCCCATTTAGCCACAAGAGCATTTGAGACGTCGGGCACTGATTTCAGATGAGGAGACCTGGGGTGTAATTTGCATTCCAGTTCATCCCAAAGGTGTTCAATGGATTTGGAGTCAGGGCTCTGCACAGGACACTTGAGTTCTTTCATTCCTGCTTTGCAAAAAAAGGTTGTGGTACAGTTTGGGGAAGGCACACATATGCCTGTGATGGTCAGATGCCGACAAACTTTCATCCATATAGTATGGACAGCTGATCATGACAACCTAAAGCACTAATGGGACTAGTCCAAACCTGTTCCAGCATGCCAGTGCTCCATCCACATAGCGAGGTAGATAAGAACATGACTTCCCAAGGATGGATTGGACAAACTTGAGTCAGAGCCCTGACTTCAACCCCACTGAACACGTCTGGGATGATTGGAAGACTGACGACATGCCAGAACTTCTTGTCCGACATCAGTGCCTGAACTCATTAATGCTCTTGTGGTTGAATGGGCAAAAATCCCCACAGCCATGTTACTTCCCGGAAGAGTGGAGGTTATTATAACAGGGGACTTAATCTATAATGGGATGTTCATAAAATACATATATGCGTGTGATTGGTCAGGTGCCCACACACCTTTGGTAATATAGTATGTTTAGTATTTATTAAATCATAATAAATATTATTAGTAATATAATATGAAATATTAAATTAGATACTGTACAACAACATGACTATTTCTTCTTCTATTCATTTAAGCATAAAAAGGAGGTGGTCCTGTGGTCCTGTCATTCATATACTGATTTCATCACTGATTAGCAGTTTTGGGCTAAAAGGCCAGCGTATAAACGCCATTTTATTTAATGTTGTCTAGGTCGGACTTAAACTTAAAAAACTATGAGAGTTCCTTTATGGAGATAAAGACATGGTCATTTCCTCAAGCGCATTATAGCACTAAGACATGTGTAGAGTACTCAAATGTACATTTTTAGAAACTCCCAGCAATAGACAGATGAATTTCATGCTACATGTGGAATTTTTGATTGCACTCTATATTTAACCCCGGAAATTTATTTTAGGCTCTGGCAGACACAAGCAGTCTCGGTGACATGTAAGCTTAGTCATTATCACATAGAGGAACTTCAGAGGAAATCCCCATTAAGACCCATAGCTGGTAGTGAGTTGTATGTTAAAAGACAAATCCCCACTGCCATGCTCCAAAATCTAGGGAGCAGCCTTCCCTGAAGGGTGGAGGCCATTGTAACAGCCACACTGAATCTGGAATCAAGATGTTCAAAAAGGGGTTTTGCTCAGGTGTCCCCAAACGTTTGGCCATATAGTGTATTTTTTGGTTGTTGTTCTAATCTCATGGTTGTTACATATATTTGGAAGAACTGCTATGGTCACACAGTCTGTCAAAACACTCCACACTTGATGTTAATCTCAAGACATAATGTCATATGTCATACGCAGATGTCATAAATCTTCAACAATAATGATATATCTTTGCTTAAGAAAGTTCACCTTAAGAGCTTAAGAGAGTTAAGTGTTAGACTTTGCATTATATGTTGGTGTGTTTTCTCAGAAAGGCATTTGGTGTGGTGGAGGTGATGCATACAAAAGACTAATGCACATACACACATCTGCTGGGTAAGCTAGAAACCGCAGCTCAGGAAGTTGCAGCACTATTAATGTTCTTGTGTTTTTCCAACATCCCTGGTAACTGAGTCACTGGGTTATCATTAACCTTCCATGTGCAATGTCATGGCAATTCACTATATTTCTATATTAGAGTGTAAAGAATTTCAAAATAAATTGTGTCTTCCTCTTTATGCCAATCTGACCCACTAACACTGGTGTCACCGCAGATCATGATGGTGTCATGATAAGGCTGTCTTCATTCAGATGGCACTATAAGAAACTAGATGACAGTAGACTGTACTAGACTGTAAGGCTTTCAGTTTCAACTCCTAGACTATAAAACTGAGCGAAGGTTTGATAAAGCAAAGGTTTCAATGAAGGTAAAAGTTTATTTCCGTTGATGGAAATTTAGTTTTTTTGAAATCTTATAATAGACAAAATATAGTTGACTCAATTCAAGATATTTTCACTTGCTAGGATACCGCTCCGGGTTCATTACCACCCTGACCAAAATAATGTGGTTACACTACTTGAGTGATTGTAGCTGTTAATATTTGCCACTATTACTGCAAGATGATTATAAGATTATATGATTTGTGGTTTAGCTGCCCTCCGTGTGAATAGTGCCATTAACACTTTTGACCACATTCTCAAGTGGTTCTTTTTGTTTTTCTCTGCAGCTGATTTTTATTTGTTTCTCATCAGTTGGTGAAAATTTAATTAATAAAGTTCTGTTGGTTTTTTAACAACATGATATCAGATTGTATTCTGCCTATCGTGTAACTTGCTTTGGATGAAAGCTTTGTTAAACTAATAAAAATGTGTGTAAATCATTAACTTGAAGTAAATCATGAGCATTATGAGGTTCTGTTTTGTATTAACCAGATAAACCTTATAATAATAATAAGGCGATAAAAAGTTAATCTCATCTCATTATGGACTGTGAACCTTTACAGCATCAGGGAACGGCTGAGCTTTCAGCATGATGCAAAAATGATACATAAGTGTAAAGTAAAATTATACATAAAATGACACATTGTTCCTAAATTGTTCAGCATATTCTGTAATTTGCACTAAAGCCATCACTTCGCATCTACCAGTGTGAAAAAAAGTACAACCCTAAATCCCAAAAAATTGGGACGCTGTGTAAAACATAAGCAAAAACCGAATGCAATGATTTGCAAATCCTTTTTGATCTATATTCAATTGAATATAATACAAAGACAAGATATTTAATGCAGCTCCACCTGAGGGCTCGAAGGTCACAGGCGCTCAGTGCTGGTTTTTGGCCTTGCCCTTTACGTGCAGAGATTTTTCCAGATTCTCTGAATCTTTTGATGATGTGATGGACTGTAGACGGTGAAATCCCTAAATGTCTTGCAATTATATGTTGAGAAGCTGAAATGTTGAGAGACTGTGTGTTGGTGATGCTGTCATTGCTTGTGAATGATGATGTCCCTTAAATACCCCATCATGATACTACCACCTGCTACCAATTAACCTGTTTACCTGTGGAATGTTCCAAACGTGGGTTTTTTTTTTAGCATTCCACAACGTTCCCAGTCTTTTGTTGCCCCATCCCAACTTTTTTGGAACGTCTTGCAGGCGAATGAGTTTCAAAATCAGAATGAGTGTATATTTATAAAAAACAATAACGCTTATCAGTTTGAACAGTAAATATATTGTCTTTGTGTTGTATTTCATTGAATATAGGTAGAAAAGAACTTGCAAATAATTGCATTCTGTACATTTACAATTTACACTTTTTTGGAATCAGGGTTGTATGAGTGGAGACACATGTACTCGCATCATTACACATGTTTACAATATAATAGAATAATTTACTGAAATTTTATTTTCATTCATTTGTCACAAAGGTTGTTCTTGTTCATAGATTATGGTGAGTATTATTTGATGTGATTGTCATTTTGAACTGACATTTGATGCATAATCAGAAGCCAAAATTATAGATAATTCGTTTGTTACTATTGGTTTTAATTAGGAAAGAAAATATTTTATTTTTCTCAAATCTGCTATTTCAGGGAACTGAGAATTGATATTAATATAGTAGGTGCTGGGAAAAAAATTAGGTTTATTAAAAGAAAGAAAAAAAAATCATCTGACGCCATCTTGTGAACAGATGATACCACTGCAGATATGCAATATGTTCTACATTTCCCTAGCTATAGCTGGACTTCCCTTCTTACAGTCTGAGGACTGGTTTATGGGAAACATCAGGCTTCCAGTGGTGCACTGCATGTTATGACAGTAATGCATTTTTTAATTCACATGAGATTGGATGCTGGTGAACATCTGTGAGTTCTGAATGGACTGATGAAATGGAAGCGATCGATGTTTGTAAGTAAAGAACCTGAACTCGGTCGCTTGCGTCAGTTCTGCTGATATCACATCAGTAGTTTAATCATATGAGAAGCAGGATGTAATGACACGCAGGTTTGCTTTTTAAACACCAGTTGTGCATGGCTTAATAAGGTCACTTGGCAGTGTGACCTAAAAACTATATTCAATTTGGACCTTTTCCCCATTTTTGGAGATTTTAACAAATACAGGCCATTAAACCAAAACTGCACACTGAGAAACATTTTATTTGTTAATACAAGTCAATACAAAATCAAATGACATGCCACAGCAGTGTAAGTACCAAATTATTTTGTTAAGGAAACTGCTAATATAGTTTGACATCAAATCTGTTAAGAGGCATCTTTCGAAAACTACATAGAAATACAGATTTTCTGTCTGATTTTTGATTGTTCTTTAAAAAAAAATCTTGTAGCATTTAACTATAACTTATATTTCTACAGTTCATATTTTTAATTAAAAGTTCATATTTATATGTTGAAAATATAAAGTATCACAGTATGACACGTATTTAAATGAAGACGTGACGTTTGTATGTAAGGTAATTTCCTTATGTTGGAATAGCAAATTACTGACATATTTCATATTACTAGTTACAATAGTAAATAGTAAGGTTTTAATAAAGTTTATTTAACTTTCTGGTACTGGTCTATGTGTCAAGCGTGTGAATTGCATCCACAAAGTGGTTTAGGTTAAATGTCAGATGGCATTGCAGACGACCACAATGACTTTCACTTTAATGTAGTGACACCTGTGACTCCAACCAAAAGTGAAGAATACTTCCTTCCAGCCTTCCATGTGGCTTCCGGGTATTTTAAAAATGTGTTTACTGACAGTAAGAGAAGATTCTAATCTACCAAGTCTATTTATGTAGAATATTTTGAAACAACTACAACTTCATAGTCAAGACCCTAAAAAGTTTACACGAAGTAATCATGGAATAAAGGACACACCAATATACAGGCACTTTACTGTAAATGTAATCATAAGACACAATGAGCTTTTGAGCTTTTTTTTTTTGGGGGGGGGGGGGGGCAAAATTATGTTTATGTTTAATAATTTCCCAAAAAAGAATAATGTAGTATTTTTTTTGTCTTTTTAGTATTGTGAAAAAGGCTGTAAAATTGTAGCTTGTCAAAGTTCAGTCTACACTATTTAGTGTTTCTAAGAATCTTGTATCAGAATGTGTAGAGGAAGAATTATTAGAACGGCAAGCCCTATACCTGGAAACGTCTTCTATTCATCATCTGTGTGCATTTCCTGTGTGCGCTGCGAGTGACCACGCAGCTACTGTCACCTTGCAGCCCCTACAAAACTACAACCACAACCAGCAACAGGAAACCAGCACTTACGCAGACACAAAGCAGCTCAGCATAAGAATGTTTAAAAGTGTACACAAGTTAATTGTACCTGATGGGTATCAGAAAACATGTGCCCTGGTACTTCATTGTTTAGGTATAAAGCTTTCAGGTGATTACACATGCATAGCAATTATACAATACATCTGCTCTTGTGGCTGTGATGAATTTTAGTATTACTTCTGTTTTATACAGTACTGCTGGGTACTTTTCCCTTTGAAACACACTTAATGAATTGCAGATATAGTTTCAGAGAAATGGTCAAGTGCAAACACACACACAGACACACATACATTTGTCATTATCCTTACAAGGACCATCCGTTGGCAAAAATATTACTACAGCTAATAAATGTCTACACTCAAATGTAACTACAACCGTAACCACAGGACGTATATTTTGGCTTTTTTTATTTTTGAAATACAAGCTGCAGGTTTTGTTTTCCTTTTGCTGACTGGCCAAATGTCCCCACCAGGTCAAAACTGTCAGATATTCCTTTCATTGCGGGGTCCCCTAACACACACACATAAACTAACGAGACATTATAATTCGTGTCAGTCAGGATTTTCATAGTGAAACAAGCTGAAACCTCACACACCCATCTGTAAATGATACCATCAGAAAGGTGGGCTGGTAAAACAATCATGTAACACGTTCCATCAGAGTGACATCTCACCCTGTGGTGTGAAGCTTCTGTATCTCCGATAAGGCAGGTGGGGTGGAGGGGTGGGGGTCTGCGGTAGGAAGCTTTGAAGCATTTTTTTCCTGTCCTGGGTCTATATAAATTAATACTTGGTGGTCGTTATTGAGTTTCACTGATCAGTCTGGTAGAGGTGAAGAGATGAGACCTGCACTCCTGTGTCTGTTTGCTGTGCTGCTCACAGCCACCACCTGCAAATGTGAGAAGATTTACAACATTACGTTGTCTTTTGTCGTTTTTTTCCCCTTTCTTCTTTTTCTCTATTACGATGAGACTGAGTGATTTGGGATGACATTTTCTTATGTTTTTCCCTTCTGTCTTCTTGTCCAAACACAGCAATTAGAAATCCATGTGTCTGTCTCAAGACATCAAATACAAAAGTTCCTGCCTCAAGAATAAGAAGTTACAGTATTCAGAAACCAGGCCTCTGCCACATTGCAGCTGTTGTGTAAGTATGCTTGCTTCTATGATTAAGAATTAGTACACTATGTAGAAAAAAAATATTTGAGACTAATGACGTGTATTATGTCATTAATGTAATTTGAAAAAATGGCCTTCATAGTTCATAGCGTCTGTATGTCCAGACTTACATACCTCACCCTCGTAACTGCATATGTTTCCATTCAGTTTCACTCTTATTACTGAATAACTCCTAGTAGATACTAAACAGTATGCTTTTAGATAAATAAATACAAATGAGTCAAGAGGTTAAGGGGTAAAAACATCACCTAAACCTTAAAAAAATCTCCTGGTCATATGCTAACTCGGATTTTTTTTTACTTCTTTATATTTAAAGATTCAAGACTGTGAGAGGACAGATGGTCTGCGCAGACCCAAAGAAGCCCTGGGTGACTGAAGCCATGCAAATAGTGGATGCCAAAAAGAGGATCGTTTCCACAACAGCAAGTCCCATGTCTATTGCTTCTCATCGTACAGTGATTACAACAGGTGGTTCATACAACACGAGCTAAACTGTTCAACAGGATCAGAATATCTGTTATATATTATGTGCAATCTTTGCTCGGAATGTATTTAATGTTTTATAACTGTAGTAGTCTTCGCTTACGTTCTATACATTTCTGTATCTAGCATTTGTATGTATTTAGAGAATAATATCTTGAGCATGTCAAACCCAATTAAAATGTGCAACTGTCAAGAAGTCAGCTATGTGAAATTGAAAGTCCTTGTGTCCGTGTGTGTGTGCGTGTGTGCGTGTGTGTGCGTGTGTGTGTGTGTTTCAGGGTCTTGGGCAGACAGAACTCCTCTCCATGATGCAGCTTTGCAAGGCC
>JAQQZX010018180.1:0-13103 GCA_030068355.1 Notoglanidium maculatum | reverse complement strand
CAGCTGTGGTTTGACAAAATGCAAAACTTTTACAAACATACAGCTGTGGTTTGACAAAATGCAAAACTTTTACAAACATACAGCTGTGGTTTGACAAGATATAAAACTTTAAAAAACCACACATCAAATTAACGAACAAATAAACGAGGTGTTTTTTTTCGGACTGATTCAGGAGCGTGAAGAAGAAGTGAACCTGCACGAAATCTGGTAGTAGTGATACTAAGCAATGGTGACATAATTAACACTCTGGCAAATGCATGTGGGCCAAAAATTACCAGTACATAAATAGCCCTGCTAACCGTAATGAACACTACGGAGCTGCTCAGGAGACGATAAGAATAACAATACCGCGTTTTATTACTCCGTGCTCACGATATATACTTTCCCTCATTTAACTTTAATCATGGCCACGTTTTAATAAACTGTTCCGTCGTTTTAGCTCCACATTGTAATATTTCCCTTGCCGTGTCCTGAGCAGGACTCTGTACAGTCACGCGCTACAGATGCAGAAGTTTATTCACAGATTCACTCGGAAGACCAGATGCGGCTTCTTCCTCATCTTTCCCACTTTCATAGAATGCCACATTGAATATTTTCACAAAACATGTTGGTAAATCTAATATTCTTCTTCACTGAAATGCTTGCATGAGAAAAATAAGGTGCGTGTGAAACTGGTAGCAGGATGTAGCATACAATTTCCGGCCTTATGCATACTGTATGTGAATTTTATGCTACATTTTCCCACGCACCTTATTTTTCTCTTGCAGGCATACAAGTGAGGAAGAATATTAGATTCAGAGCCAGTCAGAGGCAGAGAAGGGGTGGGTGTTCCCCAGAATAATGTTGGAAAATTAAACTGTGTTTGTCATATTGCTCCAGCTGAACTTGAATACAGTGTACAATATTCTGTCTCTTCATTTACAGTGCTGATGTACATCAAGAACATGAGTGAGGAAACAGCTGAAACTCAGACTCCGGTGAGATGTACATGGACTGTAGAACAGCCTTTAATACAGTGTAAATGCCAATGAATGTGCTTTTTCTTTTTAAAAACTTTTTTAAATCCCCTTTTTAAAAATCCAAATAAAGAGACACAGTACTTTGCCCTGTGGATTAGATTACTCGTTTCCAGACGTTTATGAAATAGCCTCCTTTTTTTTTTTTTTATATATATATATATTTTTTTTTACCACATATACACACACGCTTCTACGTTTTGATTAACTGGAGACACTAAACAGAACAATAACATTACTGATATTTATCCATTACACCGTTTGTCCAGTCCCTGTTCTTAAATGTAAAGTTGCCATGAGAAGCTCATCTTAATGTGATTTGTGTGTGTTTCTTTTTTTAGATGATTGCTCAGAAGTCCTCAACATCTTTTTCTTCCTCTGATCTGAAAATAAATATTTCAGCTAGTAACAGAAGCTGTGTGTGTGCACCAGTGTCAAAGGAAGCGTGATTATTAACTATGTCTCCAGGAATGAGGGTAAGTAGTGAGCAGATCTGTTGCTGTGCACGTGTAACCCTGTCCATCTCTTCCACTACGCTGTTTAAATAAGATCATTGCTGTTTGCAGTAACCTGGTGGTGATAGGGCATGAATAAAAGCTGTATTAAACACATCCTACCCAAACAGTCGGTGTAAGAAACCATAAGAAAAAGTATTAAAACCTGTATATTTCTGTTCGTTAGACGGAAAGCTTTATTAACGGTAACGTGCAGGGGTTAAAACAGGCCTGTGGCTGCTCCACGAACACTAAACCTATATATTCATTTTTGCACTGTAAAGACCATAACATTGGGGAAAATTATGATTAGTTAAAATTAGTTATTAAACGTTTATTAAATCACCTTACATTTTAAGCAAACTCCAAAGCATTCATGCCGGTGATTTAGGATTGTACGCAGCTTTCTCATGACTCAACAGATTAAAAAAATTCTGTTAGTTATATTCAGTTGCTATACATTTTAATTTATAATTGTATTTAAATTTATTTACTCCCAAAACTCACTCAATTACTTGGTTTTCTGCAAAATATGAATTATTCTTAAAGCACAGATGCCGTAGTACTCGTAAGATGAATTTCATGCTTTTCTTCTGTATAAAGTAGAATAAAGACATGGATAAAATGGCCACTCAGTTCTACATATAGGACCTAAAATATGCCCTAATTGCAACTAATTGTTTAGAATATACTATAACACATTATTGAAAAGCTAATTCATGGATCCCTAAGGAGCCGCTTGATTTAGAAGATAAACTGGCAGTCTATTTTTTGTTATCATTTATTTTAGAGTTAAAAAAAAAGGCGTTATAAAAACCTCTCGTGTCACCTTCAAACCTACTGAAAGGTCTGTCTTTTCTACCAGTCTTTTCTAGCATGATAAACCCTTTGTAAGGTCAGAGGTTTCGGTTTCAGACACAGCTCATGCAGTGGTGCATCACAGAATCGCAATGACGGCGTAAAGGTTTGAGAAAAAACCAAACCAAACCAAATCAGCCTCATAAAGATCAGTGTGCAGGACATCAATAAACATTTAATTTCACTGGGAAACCTGACTGACAGGGATGTTTTAACATAATAAACCAAAATGTTTTGGCATGTTGCTGACATAATAAAATGTTTATATATTATAAACTAATTGGTAAATGTGAAATTAATAAAATAGGAATGGGTATTTAGGATCAAGAACAATCTGAAGATAAATCCCCCCATTATACTATTTTTGTGACCACACCAAATCAAGCCCTGCTGCAGCGTTGTTAGCTCCAGTTATTGTCTATAATGTTCATTTCGTTTTTATGTGTTAATTAGATTGCTCAGTGTACACATTTCTTACACGGGCTGAACGAACTAGATAAGTTCTCTTTATCACTACATAAAGCTACTCCTTCTCACACAAATGCGTCATCAAATCTGTCAAACAGAATGTAACAAAACCCCACCTAGTGGTGGGAGCATAGAAAGGACTGAGCTCACACAGAATTCAGAACCTTTCCCAGGTCATAGATTTCATGATGAAGGTAACATCCTTTTTATATTTTTTTATGTATCTGCAATGAATATTACCACTTTACCATAAATAAGTTTTTAAGGAATTAATAATCCCTTATGGGAAAATATATATTCAAACTTTCTATAAGTGGGTTTTTCAGCTCCAAATTTAGCAAGATCTGCCACAGTCAGTATTGTTATGCAGGACCAAATTAGTTCTAGATATGATAGAACTATATTAATACTACTCAAAATTTAGTTGCAAGAAAGTCAAAACTATGTCGATACTAATGTTTGAAAATTAAAGTTTCTTAAAAAAAATATTAATTTGATTACTGTGAAACATTCAGAAACAAGTGTTGACATGAACACATGCTGCAAATGATCCTTAGAGTTTCTTGGATGTTCAGTACAAATTTCAACCCAGTTCAGTGAACACGGGCGTCAGTTTGTTTTGAAAAGTGCAGGGAGCAGCGACAGCCTCCACGTGTTCACAGCTTGGTTGAAAGATGTAAACAGCATTCATTTAAGAATCAATTTAAAAAACTGTTTGTGCATTTTATGTGTTACAATGCTATAACTTTAACATGCTTACATGTATGATATAATACATCATAGTCCAGTAGACACATTTACATCTTTTATTCTAGCGTTTTGAAGGTCACTGTTATGTGCAATAAAAAGTTTATTAAAAAAGGTTTATGAAAGCTGCATCACCGACATGTCTAAAGCTGTTTTATTATATCTGAGCCACAGAAATTGTACAAGCCCTTGTCTGTTAAAGGCATATATTCTGACCTTTTGTATATGGTGTGCTTTCTGACTCGGAGCCAGATGAGGCCAGCTCTGCTGAAGACATTGGATCGGAATTAGGCATCTTCCCAGGGACAGGAGAGACAGGCGGTGGAGTGAACAAGCCAGAATTTACTTGCATACAAATAGAAAAAGAATATAATGTCAAATTCGGAATATCCAAACAGAATATGCTATTATATTGTTTTTTGGAATATTTGGAATAATAGTGAAATATTATTGTGCGTATAAACATACTGATGGTGACTTGCAAGACCCATTGTATTTGCAGAAAAGAAGTAAATACTGGGTTGGATGATTATTAAACTTGTTCTAGCTGAACTTGAATAATTTGTACAACATTCTCTTATATCTCTTCATTTACAGTGATGAATATAAAGAACATGAGTGAGGATACAGATGAACCTCAGGCCCAGGTACGATTTACACAGAATGTGGAACAGACTTTAATACAGTGCAAATGCCAATGAATGTCCTTACTTAAGTTCAATTCTGAATATAACTGAACTAATACTGAGCATTAGTGATGGTACACGGATGGAAACCTCAAACTAACAACTGATTGAGACCTGCAGTACACTGTAATACTAAAACCAGCAGTAATAAGAATGGCAATATGTTCAGTCATGATTACATTTGCTAATGATTATTTAACAGCGGTGTGTAGTTGTCTGTCGTAGCACAGCAACTTTATTTATATTTTTATGTCGATATATCTGGGGGAGATTATGTCCTCCGATATATATTATAATTACAGCCCTGCATAATACACATTATTTCACATTTAACTCTCTTTGTTATAGTGCTGTTTGAATGAGTTGAATATGAGTGATTAAGCAGTAATTAAGCAATATCACACGAGCAAGCACACATTTATAGTGGATATCACCACAGCTGGGATCTGGCCACAGGCCGAATTCTGTAGCTAATCACAGCTTTGCTGATATTCAGTATGACTGTGAGCGCAGTATTTGTACAACAGTTCTTTAAATAAGAAATTCATACCGAGTGACATTTTAGACACAATATGGCTAAATGTTCTGTTTATTTTGGCTCCGCGAGCAGACGTAGGTCCTGAAGAAACCGCAATCACTTTATAGCATGCATCACACTGATTTGCACATTCCCATTAAAGGCTTCCAGTAAAATTGGTGTCCCTTTTTTTCATCTTCATCTAATGAATTTTCATATTTTAAGTTAAATGTTATATTCATGAAAATGATCATGTGCCATGTCCACTGATGATGTCTCTAACACTACTTGTATTATTGGTTTTGAAAGAGGAAGTGGAAAGTTATGTGGTTGAAAGAGTGGTTAGTAGAGCGATACACACAGTGAAACTTCCCAGTAGTGTTATCAGAAATATGTGCCCTCTTGGAACGCCGTTCAACATGTCAAATTGGCGGACGCAGACTTAATACAGAAATTACAGACAGAAAATGTCACACTGAGATTTATATTTGGACTGTAAATAAACTAAAAACAACCAAACTATGGAATGCCATTCAATATCAAATATAAAAATAACATTACTAATTAGTAATTAGTAATGAATTAGATTGCAGTGATCAATGTGGTAATTAATTATCATCCATTAAAACATACATATTATGATTTCATCAGCTTTCATTAAATATCTTAATTTCATCTTCATTGACTTCATTAAATTTTATGCACAGCTGTTAGAGCCCAATATAAGTTCTAATTTATGATTATTTTTTTTTAATTATTAATTATATTTTATTTATTAGTGAGGAAACTATTGCTAAAATGAATTCACAGTGATTAATATGATAATTACAGCTAGCCCTACTCATGCAGGAATATATGTGCAATACACTATGATATGCTTTTAAACTGTCTCTTGCTTTCGTGTTGCAGTGCATTTTAATTAACAGCAAAGAAAATTCTATTTTACATGTTCTGTCGCATTACAGTACAATTTTTTTCACCCAGTAAAGAAGGAGTAGGAGTTTAGTTAGTTAGTAATTAGGACTTTAGTAAGACCTTGTCTTGGACATTTCTACTTAAGAAACATCTGAGATGTGATCTACGTACAGTTAATTTACAGAACCTGATGTGGAGCCCAGAAAGTCAAATTACACAGCAGCGGAACCACAGTGACCTTGATCAGGATAAAGCGCATATTAGCATATAATAATAATAATAATAATAATAATAATAATAATAATAATAATAATATATTAGAGATATTAGAATAATGACATAAAATAACAAAATAATTGTTATTTTGTTTGATTCTTTTAAATAATCAGTGATAATTACACGTTAATGGTGTACAGTGTATCAACGTATTTAAATAAAGTTTTTTGATGTCATACTATACTCTATCCAAGTCGAAGAGCTTGACTTGAAATGTTGTCCTATCCAAGATGGCGACCCTGTTGACGTGTTTATCAGAAGATAAAGGGAGAAGGGGGAGGGTCAGGGAAAAGAAACTACAGTGTAAAATAAATGGGTAAAAAACATTATTAAAAACAGGCTTTCTATTCAACGCCAAGTTAGGAAAATCATTATAAAAATGTAAATGATAAAAACGGAAAATATTTATATGAAATTATTATGACCGACAAAATGATCACTTCCGGTAACAGCGATGACGATTGGTTCCCGCGCTTTTCCAAAATTTGAATCTGACAGACTGCAGCAGAGCATCTAGCGGTCAGGACTGCTTTCCTTTATCTGAATCAGATTTGCTATTAAATTATTTTGAAATCTGCTTCTGAATAATTTTATATCTTACAGGAGGAGTGATAAAACATGTAGCCTAAGCGTGCATGCTCTTAAAAAAACGCCATCAAGAAATTTCATAAGTTAACCCAAAACCGGAAGTGAAACCGAGCTTTAAATATGGATTAAAACAAACAAACAAACAAACAGACAAACAAACAAGCAAACAAAGGTAAATACAACATGATTTGCTTATATACAAGAGTTTTGCATTGTTGCTCTGGTTGTTTATTTTTGCTTTATATCTTTATCTTTATTATGCAGCTATGTGCACGTGCACCTGCATGTGTGTTCATAGTAAAATAAATCTGTTTAACATAAAAATAGAAATTATTTTACTTAATTTGTTTGTGTTTATCATATATTATACTGAGTATGCTGAATTTATTCATTTTCTCACATATCTGCAAAAGAGACAGTTTTACTTTCATTTTAAATAGGTCTAATCTATAAGAAGTCCAAACTCCAAGGAATAAAGAACATCTGAATAATAATAATAATAATAATAATAATAATAATAATAATAAATAGCTTGTGCATTTTAAACTACACAATTTCCACTTTTACACTGAATGTAGTTTTCTGAAGTTTTGTTTTACAGTTTAATATTGTGCAATAAATGACTCTGGATTTCATGTATATTTGATTCATAAGGTAACATAGCACATTATTATATTATTATTAATCATTTTATTTTATTTTATTTTATTGCTACATTAACATACTTAAAGAAACCATCTTTGGCCGGCTAACATGTCATGATGTGATGATCGACAACATTTGGGCGAAAATGTGGGGAAACTAAACATGTCATTTTTGGCCAAATTTTTCATTCATTTATTTATTTATCATGTTATTGTATAATAGTACAATGTTATAAACAATCTTTTGAATTCTTGTATACAGGAAGATATAATTAACTGATCTTAATTTTCTTTTTTTATTATTATTACTTAACGTCGACAGCATGCTGGGTGCACTAACTTTAGAGTTTCCATCCTGACAGACATGGGCAAGATTTCCTGTAGACGACCATCCAAAAAGAGACGATCCAACTCCATACAGAGCGAAAATAAGCCGCAAGAAGGTGAGAGTTATTCAATACCTGTTTAATGATGTTTACAGAACTGTTTATTATTATTATTATTATTATTATTATTATTATTATTATTATACAGGTCTTATATTATAAAAATGTAAGAAATTATATAAGAAATGAATAATGTGGAAAATCCCATTTGAAAATAAAAAGCAGGCATGACGTGGAAAATGTGACGTGTCTAAGAAACACACGCAAAGTCTAGGCACCCCCTTTTTAGTGCAAATTCCGCATTAATGAGTACAAAAACATTTTATTATTTTACAAAAAAATATTTGCATTTGAAAAATATTTGTATGTCAGTAAAGAAAGCAAGATATTACATAAGAGAGCACTTTTCATAAAAAAACAACAACAACAACAAAATAAACCGCAATGAAGGCTCCTGGGTTTTTCATGCAAAAAGAAGAAGTGAGTGAAAGTCCGAGTGTCCAGAAGAGCTGCAGCTCATTACACACTGTACCTGGGAAAGAGGCGTCACAACAAACACTGACTTTCTTTACTTTATTACTGTTTACTGCATGTGTTGTATTTCTCTTTTAAGTAGAAAAATGTAATTGTATTATTTTTGAAGTCATCTTTACTTTAGCATCTCTTTTGCACAGTACTGTGTTTATAAATGACGCTCCTGTCTGACACGAGCGCTCGAGATTATTGATCGTATTTCCTGTTTTTCCAGCCATCCCCGTTACAGTGAAGCAGGAGCGAGAGCTCTGTGAGAGAACCGTCTCTGAGCCAGAGCAGCAGACGGGTAAGAGAACACGGCCGTGCCACCGCTGCTTTTATTTTTTATATGTTTAACTTTTATTTTGATGGTGAAAATATGGTAATTGTGCACTTTAATTTCATGACTAAGTACAACTTGTAATTTCCTGTGAGCTCTGACGTTCCGAGTTGGGGGCGTGTCTAAAACAGTGATAGATAATAAAATAAAGGTTTCTCACAGCACCACTTTTCCCCAATCCAAAACCACCTGAACACACACCATGTTATAATCACGAGCTCTGAAATTATACACACCAACCTCCAGGGAGATCCTAAAGGCAGAATTGCTCGTCACCAGGACAGACTCTGAATGTCACCATAAACTAAACATAGAGTTTCAGGTTTAGCTTTTCCCCATTATTATTATTATTATTATTATTATTATAAAACAATAAATAAAATAACATGGCTTAAACTGTTTAGTTTCTTAATTGATAAACTTTATAATAGTTTAATTTTTATATAAGTTTTGGTCATTATCTAACATGTTTCAAAGCAAAGTTTCACACATGCAGCTGTTTCTTCAGAACGCTGTTAATTTAAATAGAGATGTTATTATAGTAGTTACAGTGTCTGCATCCTCCCTCGGGTTGGTCATGTGATGTTCTGCATTACGAATACTCTGTGAAGTGCTTCATAAATTAGTACCAATGACAGTAAAATTAAGTGTGAAATAAAAGTGCTGCACTTACAGCGAGGGTGAAACACATTCTGCAAGGAAGTGTCATGTAATCTAATCATTTATTTATTCATTCAAACATCTGTACACTCTCGTACATTACTTATTTTACTATTGTTTATATTGTTACTATGTTTGATGCCAGGTCTCAACATTATTCCCAGCCATAATTCTTCTCAAAAAACTGCGCAAAAAGATATGAAACTTAGTCTTAGTGTGGGAAACATGCTCATTTCTGACATACAGTATTAAACTTAAAAAAAAAAAACATCATCTGTTAACCATTATCCACTCCATAATCCCGACAATTTTCTCTCCCAATATTTGAGATATTCTTTACAGTAGAAATGGTTCTACTCAGTGGTCCGACTGATAAGGGCACGATTTTTGCACCGACAATGAAAAAAAGGTTTGATTTGGTCGATAACCATTCCAAAAAAAAAAAAAAAAAAGTTTGTCTTTATTCAAACATAACTGCATTAAAAGATTATGAATTTTAATCCTAGTACAAAGTAGGCAAGCAAGCCTAAATGTATATAAAAACCATTCTGAACTATGTACACGACAGAATTACTTTAATTAGGCAGATAGACATTACTGTATACATAACTGTTCATCTGGAAACATGCGCTTTATTAGTTATGTGTTTTCAATGTACAGCCGACTTAATTGGGAAAAAAACGTTCACTCCATCATCACTCAAATATAGCATATACGCAATGTTAATATAACTACAAAATACTTTTATTCATTTATTTATATAGGAACTGCACAAAAAATAATTTAAGTTAAAACTTAAAAGTCGTATTTGTACATACAGTATATGCCATTAATTTGTGTGTACAACTGAAACTGACTTTTTTTTAAAAAGCCTTCATCTGTTTGACACTCCGCTGCTAGAATGCTCGACTCTGCTTGGGTCAGCTGATTGTGGCTACGTTCACACTGCCATGCTGAAGTGAATCAAAGTGAGCAACGAAGCTTGTAATGTGGACGTATCCTTTGCATTACCAACAGTAGAGTTGCAGTGCGCCCTCTGGTGGACAAACTACGCAATGACAACAATCATAACATGGCTGAAAAATCCATCATCCGTCTCTCCGTTTCTTTTTTAATTGTCATGTTTCAGCTGTTTTAAAGGACCATGCTGATTTATTGGTAATTATCTCATATTATGATGATATCAGCACGCCAATTTATCAGTCGGGCCCTAATAGACACACTGTTGATCATTTTTGATCACTGTGTATATTCTGATTATTTGCTTTAAAACAAGATTTTTGTGATCAAAGACTTTTCTTAAACAAACCCCAAAACGCCACCTGTTTCTACCAAAAATTAGCACAAACAAAACAAATGTAATTTATTTACGATCACACGTGCATATATTGTACTATTCATCTCTATAAACCGAAACACCGGTGGAAAGTAGGGAGAAAAATGATCAGTTTACAGTAGTGTATTTATTAGATAAAATATTAACTGAAGATGCATCAGATTATTCTTTTGGATTGGATCCTGGGCATCTTTATAATATGATAGCTCGTGATACACCCTTTATAGCTCAGGACTTGGATTTTGATCAGAAGGTGTTTCTATTAACACACTTGTTCTCACTTCTGTCATTAAAGAAAGCCTGTAATCAGTGTGTATGTGTTTCTGATCTTTTTTGCAGCTGGGTTTAGTGCATTAACACCTTCCATCCCCACCCCGCTCAGCATTAACACTTCAGCTTCACATGGATCTAATGTTTTTTCTCCAGGAATTTGCCATAATAAGATTGAACAATTAACGATCAACAGCAATTTTGGTAAGAATGATGTTTAGCCCTTTCAGGATCCTGTGAAGTCAGGATTATTTTAAAACTTAACTCTAAGCCCTTTAATTACTGTTGGATTTCCACACAGTTCTGCATGTGTAATAGAGACTGTGTCTAGAAAAAGAATCTTGTGAATGACATTTGTGATGTTCAACTGCAGTGATCGCATCCGACAGCAGGGAGAGAAATCCCGAAGCTCAGGCTCAGGTAAAACACTGAACTTTACAAGCATCAAGAAGATACTTTAATGAAAATGAGTCATTTAACAACTGCCTCTTGTTTTTGTCACAAAAAACAGGACGGGTTATCTGACATTGACACCTCCTCAACAACGTAAGTATATGAAGTATACATAAAGAGCATTAGTTTATGCACCCTACTCCTGAGAGTGAGAAGAAATGGCATAACTGATCAATTAAATTAATTTATTTAGTGTTTAGATTTCTTTTAGAAGTATGACAAGCTTTAAATCTTGAGAAAAGCGAGAAAGTGAAAGAAAGAGAAAGTGAGAAAGCGTTAATTAAATTGTAAGAAAAAAAGGGAGAAATAAGATAAACAAGAAAATTAATCAACAATAAAAAAAGGTCAACCCTTTAGACACTTGCCGATTGTTTCATAATCTTGAGCAAATTAAATGATTAATAATTACTAATATAATAATGAAATAATTAATAATAGTAATTAATGACATTATACTAAATAAATAATTGTTGCTTCAGATATAAAGTCTGCACTATTTGGAACTACATATTATTTGGTCATCCTGTTTTACATGAAATGCACTATGACTCGATTTGATTCATTTGTTTTATGACAATAAGAGCAATACTAAGCAGAATAATGCACACTTCATATTTAAAAGATAAGACCTGGTTTGTTTGTTTCCTAGTGTTCTAAGAACGCCAAAAAAATCCAGGAAGTCAAGGAGAAGTCGACGTTCTGCCACCAGACGATCTCTCTTCACCTTCTGTGGAGCACGTGCCATCGTGGGTGAGATTACTGGAGCTCTCGTCACCTCTCAGTATCACTGCAGTCAATGCAGCTCCAAAATTCCTTCCTGGAAACCTTTACGCTTTAATGTCAGGTGTCCTGGGTGCAAGATGAACTGGAAGTGCGATAAAGTCCAGTGTACTTGCAAAGCTAAAATAACCCTGGAGCAGCGCAGTGGCCAGACGCAGAGGGTCACGCTGGACGATTCACTGCTGCGCTCCATCGTTCGATTTAAACAGCAGGGACACTGCAAGACGGAGAGCCTCGAGAAGAAGCTTCTGAAGGTCGGGAGCGTGAGCGTGGAGTATGATGACGGAGTTGTGATGAGTGTCTCTCTCTGTGATATGGCGGATGTCTTCCGGAGAGATTCCGATTAGGAATTCTGGATTCATTACAATCCAGGGTTGTAATGAATCAAGGAAAAAAGAGCATTACGACTGTTCCAGTAAAGAACATGTCTACAGTCCGAAAGTTTCAGCATTATTTATGAGGAGAATGTGGGATAACACACTTATTTTGAGTGTCTGTGTGTGTGTTTTATATGTGTCTAGACGTATATGTGCCTCTCTTACCTCTTGTCACGTTATCAGGGCTGGACATATACGCAGGTTAGGAGACAGCATAATATAAACAATGTGTTTATTTGAACACACACTGGCAGACGTACTGAAACGGCAGGCAAAAGAGGAATCCAAAATACAAACTAGGTCAGTCGATAACAATAATGCAAAACACAGAAATCAGAGTCGCAAACTCGGAAAACAAAGGCTCGGCAAAAGCAGGCACGGGGCTAGACTAATGCTCCGCTATCTGTGAGTGAAACTATGAGTCTTTTTAAACCTGGCGTGATTAAACAGAGATTGGATGTACACGCATGCAATTATGGCAGGGCAGGGCAGGTCGGCGTGGGCCGTGTCCTCTGTGTGCCTGTCTCTTGGGACATGTAGTCCATGTTCTCTAGGGCAGGTCGGCGTGGACGTGTCCTCTGTGTGCCTGTCTCTTGGGACATGTAGTCCATGTTCTCTAGGGCAGGTCGGCGTGGACGTGTCCTCTGTGTGCCTGTCTCTTGGGACATGTAGTCCATGTTCTCTAGGGCAGGTCGGCGTGGACGTGTCCTCTGTGTGCCTGTCTCTTGGGACATGTAGTCCATGTTCTCTAGGGCAGGTCGGCGTGGACGTGTCCTCTG
>JAQQZX010018053.1:0-15466 GCA_030068355.1 Notoglanidium maculatum | reverse complement strand
GCATTTTGTTGATTGATGAAAATAAATGATTGACACTTCCATTTTTGAAAGCATTCTTTGTTTACAGCATTTTTTCATACCTGCCTAAAACTTTTGCACAGTACTGTGTGTGTGTGTGTGTGTGTGTGTGTGTGTGTGTGTGTGTGTGTGTGTGTATAAGATTTACAAAATACATATTTATTTATATTAATATAAATAAAATGTGGTCTTTTATTTTTTTCTATGGTTATATTTGCACCAATCAGCCATAACATTAAAAGGGCCAATATGTAACACTAACAGTCAAGGGAGTGAACGCAAGAACTCTAATGTTAAAATTACTTAAAATGCCCATTTGTACTAGCAGCCGTGACAAATTAGTTAAGGTAAGCTACCCTTAGTTGAAGTTCAGTGGTTACCTGTTAAGGAGAAAATTAGCCAACTCGACATGTCTTAAAATCTATCTGGGTTCCTAACTGTCTCCATTTTTCAAACACATCTCCAATATTCCCCCATATTTTATTGCGTCTCTGGAGCTTTTTAGAAGGATGCTGAGGCAATTTAGTTTGGGTAGACCCTAACTTATCTTTTCCAGTTCATTTGCTTGCTTCCATGGCTGTAGAACACAGTGCTTGCTTGGCAATTTTTTCATATCTAGCAACCCAGGGTGTCTAAATGGTATTGGTAAATGTGGAGTGGGGCAGGATCACACAGGCCAAAAGGCAAACAGAAGTTCAGTCATGGAATGAAAATTTCAAAGGAGAATATACTTGCTATAGCATTGTTGTTGGAGATGTCAGTATTGTGGCATTTTGACATATAATGGTCATTTTATGATTTAATACAGTAAATAAATTACATATTGGTCCTTTAAAACCACCTACCAAATATTGTGTAGGTCCCCCTTGTGTTTACTTGGTAGCGGTAGCACAGTGGTTAAGACATTGGCTTAGTGATTGGAAGGTTGTGAGTTTAAGTCCCAGCATTGCCAGGCCACCTCTGCTTGGCCCTTGAGCAAGACCCTTAAGTCTCAACTGCTCACTTGTATAAATGAAACATATGTAAGTCGCTCTGGACAAGGGTGTCTGCCAAATAACATGAATGTAAATGATTGGATTGAGATCTGGGGAATTTAGAGGCCAAATCAACATCAACTCGTTCATTTTGTGAGTGTGGCAGGGCCCTTTATCCTACTGAAACAGGCCACTGCCATTAGGAAATTCTGTTGCAAGAATGGGTATACTTGATGTGCAACAATATTTCGGTAGGTGGTATATGTCAAAATAACATCCACATGAATGCGAGGACCCAAGGTTTCCCTGCAGAACATTGTCCAGAGTATCACATTGCCTCTGCCAGCTTGCCTTCTTAAACCTTCCTAAACCTTTCCCATTTTTCCAGCTTCCAAAACATCAACTTTGAGAACTGACTGCTAACATACGATCTAATATACCCAATGCCTTGGCAGGTGTCACCATAATGAGATAATCAATGCTATTCACTTCACCGGTCAGTAGCTTTAATGTAATGCCTGGTTGGTGCATTTTCATCGCACTTGTATACATTTTCAGATAAGAAAGCCTCTTGCACGCATGCAGTCTGTATGCTTTAAAAATGTATTTATTTAATTTTGACCATTTTGGAGTAGATAAGAACTGGAATAAATAAACAATCGGAATCAATAAATTTCAAACAATACCCAATCCTAGTGCTTACTGCCTCACTTAAAGACAAAGTATACGTCCATGTATGCGTTCCATGTGCACTGTGCACAACACAAATTTCGTAATGCCCACAGAACTTGTGCGTGTTCACTGTGCATGTGTGAAACTGAGCGCTCAGTGGGAGTAGCAGCAGATGGTGACCGGGTTGTTGAGGTGTGAAATGAAGAAGAATGTTTTAAAACATGTTTCTTCCTTGTCTTGTTCTTCTTCTTCCAATGTGAGCATTATACATTAAAGAAGCTCTTCTCTTGAGGTTGCCATGTTGTGAGATTGTCTTACTTTCAGACCACACCCTCAGCTGCTCCAGGTAGGGCAGGTCGTGTATTACAGTTCTGTTGTAGTGCATATGCATTCAGTTTGTGTTTAGAAATGTGTCTACATCAGCAGAAAACTACCATATTTTTGAGTCAACCATGAACACATCCGTGTCAGCATTGTGCAAAGCCGCATCCGGGGTAGTACACTTTGGCCCTCAGAGCCATAGAGTTTTTAATGCACCTAGTGGTCAAAAATGGTCAAAAACATTAATAGGGTAGCATTGAGGCAGGAATAATGCTGCTCCATGCTTGGAGGAAGAGCAGCAGAAAGGTTGGCAGAGTTGCCAGGGTCCTGATTTTATGACAGATTAATTTATAACTACTCCAGAGCCACCAATGTCTAATTTATAGAAAATAATTACAATTAACTTTAAAAAATGCAAACAAAGGCAAAGTGTAAATTCAGACAGTGTGTCTATAATACACAGAACTATTTCTGTTATATTGATATATTGCAAAGATATATATTGGTAAAGATTGTTAGAGGAAAAGGGGGATTATGTAGTGTACATATGTACATTAGAAATTCATGTGCACTACACAGGCCTTGTTTCCTCACACAAAGGCTGAGAAAAATAAAAAATTCTATTCTTTGTCCAATGCCTATAGCATAAATCAAGTGTGATAGCCTCTCAATATAACTTCAAGGCCATGTTATTATTAATGGTATCCTGACCCACCAAAATCTATTCGCAATTGATTGCAAGCTGCTGGTGATCTGATCATACCAGGAAAATACACAACTCTACATTATTAAGAACCCGCTCACAGTCTGTTAAATGAAAGGACAGTAAAGCTCAATTTAATCTGTTGTAATAAACTAGACACCATATGTGCACTGTTTCTTCATTGTAGTGCCATGCTCTGCTGAATAGTGTAGCTTTTTAAACTAGCTTCTGAATCCTTTCTCTTCATATTAGAACACTGTAGTAAACTTTCTCACTCCCTTGTTGGTTGTCGGCTCTTGCCTGTTACTGTGTACTTGGGCTTCTTTTTATGCCTAAAGCTGATGCGTGATGCCATCACATGTTTAAGTGGACATTGACATGCAAAACTTTTGCCAAATCCAATCCAGCAGCTCTGAATATAAATTTCTGTGAATTACTATTATAGGCTTTATAGGGTAAATCTTAGTAGCAATGGGAGATTGTTTTACTGTGTTCTTTCAGGTATTTGAATGTACAGGCTGCTCAGTAATCTTCACGAAGACATTTTAAAAGTTTTTTTAATGGCAAATTGCTGGTCATTAAATTACTCATCTTTAATTATATTAATCGCCACTAAATTAATTACATCTTTTTGTGAAAGTCCTTCACTCTTCAAAAATCATGGCCATCAAAATGATTTCATTGGTGTTTACAGCATTTAATTTCATGCACAATGTTTAGTATTGTCATTTATCTACATGGTTTATAAATGAGCAAAACAAAACCAAACAAAATCTCCATCCAGCCTAGAATACACTTAAATTAAACATAATGGAATATGATTTTTAAGGCCCGTTTTCTTTGTAATCCTGGAATAATGTTTTACTGTTGTGATTAGCCAAAATGCTACACTATTAGGCAGCCTTGAATAACGTATATGTATATTAATCCACTCCTAAATTATTGGTTAGAGAACACTATGATATTAAATAATAATAATAATAATAATAATAATAATAATAAATTGTAATGGCCGGCCGACCAGTCTGCCTTTCTTTGGTGGAATATGGCCCAGGAGCCATGTGACATTTCCTTGCCCATTAATTCATTCGTGTATTTTAACTCCTACTTGTATTTTGTCTGCAGCTATTTGAGGAAAGATGTCTGTTTTAAACCGAAACAATTTCCCATCTAATTCCATGAGCACAAATACGGGACGTAGATAGTCTACATCATTATAGCAGCGTGAAGGGTGGGGTTCAGGATGTCTTTAAATTGTGCCTCACCTAACCCGACACAAAGACACCAAGCATACAAAAGTAGGTTAAATTAACGGTGTAATAGTGCAGTCGAAACACAAGACGTACCTGAACATTCTTTTCCTTTGTCAGGCACACAGTCGCTGTCTTGAGGATAGGACGACTGAACGCCGAGCACAGCAGCGATGGTCAAGAGGCAGAAGAGAACGCAGTGGAGATGGCGGCATCGCAGCGTTCTGATCCTAATGAGCTGATCGCCTAATACCATGATGGCAGAGGGGTGGCCGAGGTGCAGCCCGGCGCGTTTTATTACTTCTCTTAATTACAAGGCAATTACAGAAAATAATGTAACGCTAATGCATATAGCTATCACAATTCAGTGTTTCTTGTTAAAACCGGAGTCCGACTGTGTGATATTTCCGGAAAATTCAGAAGCCAAAACGTATAACAGTAACACGCCAGATCAGAAAAATCGTGCATTTAAATACACTTTTGACTCTGTTTCTGTGGTAGGCACTACACTTCCTTTGGTCCTAGTCGTAGCTGTGCCAGTCTCCTTCAGTCGATCCTTCCCTTCTGTTCGGTCTCTGTGTGCATCTCCACTGTGAATCCTCTCCTGCTTCCAATAACCAACCGTGTGTTTTTATTCCACTGGATGTGCCGTGTATTGACGCTGTAAAATAACGTATGACAAAGACAAAGCGTTACGCTCGGGCACAAAAACCCTGCTAAAAAGCCAACAACAAAGGGTCCACAAGGATGGTTTGAAGTCATGTGACCTAAGACCACCTCCCCCAATTCACATCGGGAATCTGTCGAGGACGCTGTTACTGCATGTTTCTGGCTGAACAGGAGTACTCTGAAGTACCCGTGAAACCCATTCTTGCTAAGCATCTCAGATATATATATATATATACACACACATATGGGAACTGATTTGAGGAAAACGTCGTATTTATCAATAAAATAAGTTTAGTTTTTTAAATTGCATTTATATACCCTGAACATGGTTCGTTTTGTTTATGAAGTTTTCACTTAATAATTTGAAAAACTAAATCAAGCCATTCGTTTTCAGCTTTGAAATCCACCTGTAATACATGTAAATGTACTTCATCAAATTTCGCTTCAAATGTATTAGTACATATTCATACATTAGTCATACATCATACATTAGTCATTGTTCTATTTTAACACAACTAAGTGTATTAAAGTATACTACAGGTAGCTTAGAATTGGGCTTAAACATTTCTAAAAGATCTCTTGGTGTACTTGAACTTGTTCCAAAATAGTACACTTAATATGGACTTAGTATAGTACTAAGTGATGATAAGTTTGACGATAAGTTCATCGAAAAAAGTTAACTTAAATATAGTTCTTTTTCACGTGGGTAGGCTTTTTTTAAAGAAATAAAAAGTCAAAAACTGAATGAATGTGCAACAAATGTATTTAAATGAATTCACTCAACCTGAGACATTGGACAAGTAACTATACTTGTGCCAAACAAAGGCAAGTAAAAAAAAAAGACATTATAAAGAAAGATATAATTATATTGTTACACTCTGTTATCTCCTTTGTCAATTAGCTATTTGTCTATTACCGCTATAATCTGTCATCCCTTTTGTCCATCATTTAGCCCCATCTATCAGTCTGTTATTTCCATCTGTTATCCTCTGTCTGTTAGTTCAGTCTTGTAGTCTGTTACTCACTCATTGACTCCTCCATACAAACCCTGAGAGCCAAATGAAATCTCTCACCACATGGTCCTTTTGCACCAATAGATTCAATAATCAGCAAGACCCCTTTGCTTAAACAACAGGGTTGCTCCAATTGCTATCTTTTTATATTTACAAATAAATTATTTATAACATCAGAAGCCTTGATATCTTGGCCCCACTAGCCAGATGGCCCTCAAGGTTTATTTCCCCAACTAACCCTAAACCGACCTCCAAAGAAATTTCAGAACAATGAATGAATATCAGGCGGCACAGTGGTGTGGTGGTTAGCACTGTCGCCCCACAGCAAGAAGGTCCTGGGTTCGATCCCCAGATCACCCAGGGTGCCTTTCTGTTCTCCCCGTGCATGCGTGGGTTTCCTTCGGGTGCTCCGGTTTCCTTCCACAGTTCAAAGACATGCAGATTAGGTCAACTGGCTACTCTAAATTTCCCATAGGTGTGAAATTGCCCGGGCGTGTGTGGCTGTTTGTCTGTGTTGGACTCTCGACCTGCCCAAAGTGTACCCCGCCTCTCGCCTGAAGATTGCTGAGATTGGCTCCAGCTTCCCCTGCGACCCAGACGGATAAAGCAGCATAGATAATGGATGGATGGATGAATGACTATCAAATGGCCATTCAATAGACTCAACAAACTTACTCTGCATAACTTCTTAACTACAGATATTTTGAATGTTCTGTTGTTTCACAGACTGACGTTTAACTGAATCGAATAATTAAGCCTTCATGAATCGCACATTTGTGCACTCTCGCACACATTCCTTCATTAGCATACACACAAACCCTCCGTATGCACATCACATGCTCCTCAGCACAAAAGAGATGCTCTCTCTCTGAGGAAGTAATGTGAAAGAGTGGTACTTTATTTGAACCAAAGTGTGTTTTTATTCATCTCTGTGTTTGTTAAGGGATCATAACCATCATTATTTTAATCCATGTGAATGTATATAGTACATTATTATCTAGTCATCTAGTCATTATGCTTAGGCCAAAAACTACTGATTTGTAAATGTCTGAAGCTTTCCTAAACGTGTTTGGTGGGAATTTGATATCAAAGTTGTAAGTTTCAACCACATAAAATCACATTACTCAGGTCACCCCTTGTGAGGAGAGCAAGGTCAAAACCCACTGTCTGTACTTCTGTTGTGCGTAATTACGTATACACAACCAGCCTGTTACAAAACCATTGTGCAAGCATGCAAACGAAGAGCTTGAAATGGAGTTAGAATTAGAGCTCAAAGGAGAGTTCAAATAGAGTTTGTCAGAGTTTCGCCTTTGTCATCTTCATGAATGTCCATGGAGTGTTTCGTCCTTTCAGTTGGACACAAATCTCCACTCTGCATCCTACTTCTATCTGCAACAACAAGAAGATCCTCCAAGAACTTCACAGCCACTTCTAACTCTGTGAAGAACGTTTGAAACTCATGCCATTAGAGCAATTAGAGCAAAACTGTACATGCTACAAGATCACACATGAAATTTTGAAAGTTTGTTTCACCTCAAAGTGGCATGCTGGGTTCTCAAGGGTAACTGGTTAAGACTGTAACCCGATATTGTATCTCCATTTAATATTGTGTACTTTGGGTCATTTCGTTTACAGATTTCACCATTGTTATATGTTTGTTAGCATTTGTCTTAATTGGCGTGTAGTGTAGAAATAAATGTTTGTGTGTTATAAAGATTTGTGACTTTGTGTTTATTTTTCTCACAATTGTCTGCTTCCATTACCTGTGCTTTTACATAAAATTAGATTTTCCGCCAAGTTACACCAGAGCTCCTTTTAAATGTGCAGTTTCACTATGGTATTCTTACCATCACCTATCCTTGACAGTTCTTGCTGGATGAAATCATTTCAGTTTAGGTTATGTAATAATTCTGTATTAATTAACTATTTGCCTCTTTAATCCATAGCTAATAATCCCTACAGTCCCTCTATCTGTCAGCTGGTTTTTGTCATTAGCAATACACCTTTGGCACCCTCAATCATTTCCATGACCTCTCTTTGAATAGTTCACATTGTTGCACTTTCTTCTGAGAATAGTCCTGACATCTGACGGAAATGTCATAGTATCTGCAGATATCAGTCTCATGACCCCAAACTGAACAAGCATTTCTCTCTCTCTCTCTCTCTCTCTCTCTCTCTCTCACTCTTAAACTTTCCTCACCCTCCAGTCCCAAAGCTACTAAGAGCAAAATTCTGTTACTGGTTTTCCGTCTGTTTTCCGACTGTTTTTCCATCGTTTTGTTGTTGTTGTTGTTGTTTGGAATGCGTTTTGTATCACATAGGAATGAAACAGATCTTAGTTTGAGTTAGAGTTATTGTGGTCTAAGCATTGCGTTACAGTCTGCTGCTTAATTGTTTCAATGTGATTCTTCCCATTACTGCAGGTGAAATTAAATGTTAACATTACTATAGTCTATTCTTATTATCTAATGTAAACAAAAAATTAAACCGATTTATATAATTTTATCATACATATTATTGTCTTCCTTTTGCATTAATCAATGAGTGTCAGAATAACACTTCTGTGTTTCATAGCACAGACCCAACATTTAAACACAGTCCACATATTTTTGAAAGATTTGAGGTCAGAACTTGTTTTAAGCTTAATGTTAACCTGCTTTGTCCATTCTACAACCCACTTTTATGTGTGTTTGGGGTCATTGTCCTATTGGAATTCCCAATTGTGTCCAAGATTCAACTGAGGTTATGCTGAGGAATTCTAAGGTTATTCATTATTCCATCCACATTATGTAATGCACCAGTTTCACTGATAGCAAAACAGCCCCAGAACATGATGGTACCACAATCATGCTTAACACTTGGTACAGTATTCCTTCGTACCTCTGGTCACTGTGGCCAAACTACTCAACCTTTGTCTCATCTGACCATAAAACCTTCCTCCAAAAGGCTTTTTCTTTGTCCATGTGGTCAGCTGCAAATTTTAGTAGAGTATGAAGATGTCGATTAGGAACAGGGACTTCTTTCTTGGATAGCAGCCTCAGTCCATGGCAGTATACAATTTGCTTGACTGTAGACAGTGTTACAGCAATTTCCAGTTCATGGCAGGCCTGGGTTGTTCCTGACCATCTAAACCAGTTTCCTCTCAGCTGAGGGTGACGGTTTGGGTCTTTCTCTTCCAAGCCTTGGAAAAGTTGCTACACCTCACCTCTGATAGAGGACCCGAGGTTGAGGAAGACACATACCACCCCCTGAGTAGGGGAGGTGAGAGGAGATGATATATATATTTATATATTTATATATTTATATATATTTATATATTTATTACTATAAAGTCAACCAAAAAATGCATACACAGTTCAGGAACTGTGGAACTGTGGAACAGGAACTGTGTGTGTGTGTGTGTGTGTGTGTGTGTGTGTATATATCATATATCATATATATATATATAACTCACTGAGAGCATTGCTGCCTCCCTCACTTTCGCACTGGCTTCTTCTATCAGCCAGGACTGCTGGGAGTCGCAGGAGGCGCAGCGCTTGTATTATGCTCTATCCCAGGAAGAAGCCTCAGCCTATGCTATACTCAAGGCGGAAGTACTTAGGCGCTGAGGCCTCTCCTATGCCTGGGCTGCCATGGCTTTTCACCAATGGGCCTACCGCCAGGGGCCACGGGCCTAGGTGGATGAACTACAAAACACCACTCAACAGTGGCTGCAGCCAGACAGACTAACAGCCAAGCATTGGTCTGCCGGCCAAGGAGCAGCGGGCCGTGATGATATCTGCTCCCACCACTATTAAAATGTTGGTTGACACCTTGGAAACAGCCCTTCCGATGCTGGAGTCTCCATCAGTAATCCATCTCTAAACCTGCCATCTCGGGGAATCCTACCTCCAACTAGGATATGTCAATGCCAACAGCGATCGAGCATTCTCCCCTGCGTGAACCCTGGCTATCCGCCTGCACGGTGCATGCCGCGCTGACCCTGGGGACAACAGGATTGCAGTTGGAAGGACAGCCAGTTGGGCGCTCCTGGACACAAGCTGTGCCGTCACCTTGGTTCGGCCCTCTGTGTTGCCGGTAACCTCCCACCCTGAGTGAGGTTTCGGGCGATGTGTGTTGACGGCGATGTGCGGGAGGTGCTGGATGCCAAGATCCAGCTGGGTCATGAGCAAGGTAAGTGGCTGCTGATGGCAGGCCTAATATCCAGTCTCCCTATCCCTCTCCTTTTAGGTCAAGATTGGCTGGAACTACAGGATGTGCTACAAGGGGAGAAGCTGCCCAGGGAGAGGAGTCACTGAAAGAGATGCCCAGCACGCCGTAAGGTCCACCCCTTCTGGCCGAGGATAAGGCCATCGCTGCTGAGGCCCCCTTTGGCATTAATCCTCTTGTCGGTGTGAGCCAGCAGGTCACTCGGGAGGGTAACTTCAGTGACTCACCTTCAGGGCCCCTATATGGTCATGAAGCAAGTAAACTTGCTGAGTGGAGACAAACATATCATATCAACTTACTAAAACATTGTGCAGAGCTGGCTACTGCTCTGTTGTCTGGTGTTTGTGTTTCAGGTGCCAGAGAGACTCTGGAGAAGGGAACTGACCTGACCTCAGTTCAGCGACAAAATTTAACAGAATTGGAATCCCAATTCTGGGACTTGTTCTCCAGGGAGCCCAGGCAAACAAATATGGTACATCATATCCAAACCCCTCCAAGACTCGTTATCAGTTAGCAGCCCTACCATGTGCCAAAGGCCAGATGTCAGACTCTAGAGGCAGAGATGGGGCAAATGCTCAAGGATGGCATTATTGAGGAGTCCACCAGCCCCTGGGCCAGCCCCATTGTTGTGGTGCCCAAGCCAGATGGTCTGCGGCTATACAATGACTTCCGCAAGCTCAACCAGGTCTCCGAAATGGACGGTTATCCAATGCCGTGGGTGGATGAACTCGTCAAGTGACTGTGGAGAGCCCACTTTGCACCCTGGACCTGACGAAGTTCGACAAGTTGCCCTCACACACTCTCCTCATGACCAAAGACAGCCTTCAGCACCAGCTCTGGCCACTGGCAGTACCAAGTTCTCCCTTTGGACTGCACGGAACTCCGGCAACATTCAACAAATGTTGATAGACATTCTACTAAGACCCATATGGCACTTGAGAAAGTTTGAGGGTTCTGCACAGTATCTTAGCTGTTCCTAGAACTGCACATTTCTGGACAGAGACCTCAGTTGTTGTCCCTGGAATCTGTTAGAGCCACTCTCCAGGTTTGGGAGTCACAGCCCCTAATGCTCCTATTGCCACTGGAACCACTTTGGACTTCACCTTCCACATCTGTTCAAGTTGTTCCTTCAGGCCTTGGTACTTCTTGATCTTCTCATGCTCCTTCTTCCTGCTGTTACGATCAGCTGGGATTGCCACATATATCACTATTGCTGTTTTCTGCTCCTTATCAACCACCAATATGTCTGGTTGGCCAGCAGCTGCTTATCTGTCTGGAATTTGAAGACCCACAGGACTTAGCTCTGTTGTTCTCAACCACTTTCGGTGGTGTCTCCTATTGGGACTTGGGACTTCTAGCCCATATGTGGCACAGATGTTTCTGTACACTATCCCCGCCACTTGGTTATGCTTTTCAGTATATGCTGTCCTAGCATGAATCTTGCACCAATCTATTATGTGCTGGACAGTCTCAGGGGTGCCTTTGTACAACCTGCACCTTTGGTCCTGCCTACTGTGACAGACCCCTGCTTCTACAGATCTGGTGCTTAGCGTTATTCTTGTGCTGCCATGAACAGAGTCTCTTTGCTGTCCTTTAGGCCTGCTTTTTCAAGCTGTGTGTGTGTGTGTGTGTGTGTGTGTGTGTATATCTGTGTGTATAATGTGTAGAAATATGATGTGTGTTATTGTTATGTTACTACTTATGCTTGTGCAGCCATGCTCAGAGTCTCTGACACTTCCTCTATCTGCCGGTGCACATTCCATGGAGCGGCTTGGTCTTCCACAATGCTTTGTCATCCTTCTCATCATCTTCTCTCTTCTACTGCTTGAGCCACTCTTTCATCAGTTCATCCTGGGGGGGGCATCTTCTTGAAGCATTCACAGATGTTCCTTTTTTTATTCTGAATAGTGGCTCTGACACTCACTAATCCTTATCCCTCTTCTGTTCATTGTTCATAGAGTCTCAGGGAGCTGGACTTCAGATGGAACCCTCAGTGCTTTCGGAGGAGTTTCCATGTCTTGACATCAGTGGCATCTATTTCCTCCTGTGGCCATTTCACTATTCCAGTTGGATATCTTATGGTTGGTAGGGCATACATGTTGATGGCTTGGATCCGATACCTACCATTTAGCATGCTGCTTTGCACCTGTCTGACCATCTGGAAATATTTGGCTGTGGCTGATTTCCTTGTAACCTCATCCTGATTCCCATTGGTCTGTAGGATACCAAGGTACTAGTAGCTGTCCTGTATATCTGCTATTTTGCCCTCTTATAACTCCATTCCCTTAGTCCTCATAATTTTCCCGCTCTTGACCACCATGCATCCGCATTTATCCAGTCTGAATGACATCCCAAGGTCCTTGCTGTAGATTACGGTAAGGTGGATCAATGAGTCAATGTCTCGCTCACTCTTAGAATACCGCTTGATGTCATCCATGTACAGGAGGTGGCTGATTGTTCCTCTACTTCTGAACTTGTGTCCATATCCACTATTTGTGATGAAGTGGCTCAGGGGGTTCAAGCCTATGCAGAACAGCAGTGGGAACAGTGCATCACCTTGGTATTTACCACACTTTATAGTGACTTGTGCGATGGCCTTGGCTTCCAGACTTTCAGTGTTGTCTTCCACAGCCGCAAGGAGTTCTTGATGAGGCTTAGCAGTGTCTTGTTAGCCTTGTATAGTGCCAAGCATTCCACTATCCTTGTGTGGGGCATCAAATCGCAGGCCTTCTTGTAGTCAATCCAGTCTGTGCTCAGGTTAGTCTTTCTAGTCTTAGAGTCTTGGGTGATTGCTCTGTCAACCAGTTGCTGGAGCATTGACCCTATGGTGTTGGTTCCAAATCCTTTTTGAGCTTTGCTCATGTATTGACTCATGTGTCTGCCTAGCTTCTCTGCCATGATGCCTGAGAGGAGCTTCCATGTTGTGGAGAGGCAGGTTATTGGCCTGTAGTTGAATGGAAGTGTACCCTTCTGGTGATCTTTCATGATCAGGATTGTCCTACCTTGCATTAACCAGTCTGGGTTAGTGCCTGTTGTTAGCTCACTCATTTGTGCTGCCAGGCAGTCATGGAACGCTGTTCTTCAACTAGTAGCTGTGTCATGCCCAAGGATTGACTGCATGTAGATGGGCCTCAATCCTCATCTTCAGCTTAGTGGATGTTTCTAGTGGCAGACTGTAATGTATTGTACTCATATGTGCCTGGGGTTGACCATTTTCACTACCTGTAGTGTTCCCAACTTGGGGTTGAAGTTTTCCAAGTTCTAGCTGTGAGAGTAGCTTCCTTCTATTGAGGTTAGCGCATTGAACCAAGAGCTGTTTCTTATAGTGGATGTTGGGCTTCTGGTCATCCATAGTTCCCACATTCAGCGCATATAGCCTGTGTTGGCCCTGTGATGGCTGCTCAGGGTGTACCCCGCCTCTCGCCCGAAGATGCTGGGATTGGCTCCAGCTTCCGGACGAATAAAGCGGTATGGATAATGGATGGATGGATGGATGGATGGTATTTTTTGCCTGATATTGTCAATCTTGTCATTGAAAAAAGTCATGGTCATTGCTACTGCATGTTGATATTGCAGCTGTTTCTGTGGCATTCTTATTCCTAGTGAATTTTGCTACAGTATTAAATAAAAATCTAGGATTATTTTTGTTATCTTCTATTAGATTAGAGAAATACATTGATTGAGCAGCACTAAGGGCTTTCCTATAGCTCAGTAGGCTCTCTTCCATGCCAATTTGAATACTACCAATTTAGTTGGCGCCACTTATGTTCTAATTTGCGAATAGTCTGTTTTAAGGAGCATGTCATCATTATACCTTTTAAGTGGGACTACTTTATCTAGTGTATAGCCAAATGTTGACTCTACAGATTTAGTCCGCTGATCAAGTTATGTGGAGTCCGATGATGACACAATTAAAGTTGATAGTTCAGGGAGATCATTGATAAAATCATTGATATAAGAGTGGAGATAATGATCTGAGATAGTTTCAGACTGTTGAACTGTGTCAATATATTCTATACTTAATCCAAAAGTCAGTATTAGATCCAGGGTGTGACCACCATCATGAGTGGGTCTTGTTACATTCTGATCAACTCCTACTGAATCTAGAATGGACACGAACGCTGTCCACAGAGGATCTTCTGGGCCATCGAAATGAATATTAAAGTTTCCAACAATCTATGCTTTATCTAAGGAGACAACTAGGTTTGAGATGAAATCTGAGAATTCATACTGGAATTCAGAATATTGCCTTGGGGGTCTTAAAAAATAATTAGTGGAAACAACTGGACAGACTTATTTTTAGTGGCTAAGTATGTTATGTTAGTATAGAGAATCTCAAAAGCATTAAAATTATGTCCGGGTTTTTGTGTGATGCTTAGTTTATCATTCTAAACAACTGCAACGCCTCCTCCTCTGCCAGTTAGACAAAACTGATGTATATGACTATAACCGGGTGGACTAGCTTCGTTTAATGCTACATACTCATTCGGTTTAATCCATGTTTCTGTTAAACACAGTACATTAAACTGTTGATCAATGATCATTTCATTAACAATAAGTGCTTTAGATGTAAGAGATCTAACATTTAATAGTCCTAGCTTTAGATCAAAAGGTTCTGGTTGTACATTCAGTATAATCCAGATTTATTTTAATTAGGTTATTAGAGCAAATTTTCTGAGTATTTCTACATTTTTGTTTAACTCGGGGAACAGACACAGTTTCAAAATGGTGGAACCTGAGTGACGACTTTGTGCAGCTAGTAGACAGTCGGTTTAGCCTGCTTGTCTGCTCCCTGGCCATGGTTCTGGATTGTCACAGATTAACTAGGCCTGTCATGAGACTATGAGCTATGCTACAATAATGAGAGCAGCACCTTCCCGAGTGGGATGGATACTGTCCCGCCCTAACAGGCCAGTCTTGCCCTCAAAACTACTCCAATTATCTATAAAGCCCACACTGTTTTTGGAGCACCACCTGGACAGCCAGCAGTTCAGCGACCATAACCTGCTGTAAGCTATATCGCAAGTCAAGTGGCTTTTATTGTCATTTCAACATATACATGTGGTACAGTGAAACGAGACAACATTTCTCAAGGATCAAGGTGCTACATATAAGACAACAGAAGTACAAAAGGTGCATGTGTGCAACAGAAGACAACATGAAGTGCATGTGTGCAAACATGAGCAAACATGGCAAAAACAACAAAGTGCCAGGTGTGCAAGTATGCAAACAGTGCAGACATAAGACAGACAAAAAGACTAAAACACTGCCACGAGACCATGCAGACATCACAAGACAAGACAGTACAGCGCTAATCCAAATGTAATGTGCAAAATGGTAGAGGTAGATGTTCAAAAAAAAATTTTTTTAAGTTGCAAAAATTTAAGGTGCAGAATTTTAGAGGTAGATGATAGATGAGTGTACATTTTGTGTGTGTGTATGTGTGTGTATGTGTGTGTGTGTCAGTCCAGTCCCTGAGTGTACAGGAGTCTGATGGCTTGGGGGAAGAAGCTATTACAGAGTCTGGCAGTGAGGGCCCGAATGCTTCGGTGCCTCTTGCCAGATGGCAGGAGGGTGAAGAGTGTGTGTGAGGGGTGGGTGGGGTCGTCCACAATGCTGGTGGCTTTGCGGATGCAG
>JAQQZX010018013.1:0-15469 GCA_030068355.1 Notoglanidium maculatum | reverse complement strand
CCCCCGAGTAAGATTCTAAGCCACCATTTATTTCCAAATCAAACAAAAACTCGGAATACAACGGTCTATATCTCCCTAGTTGCTAGGCCTTAACTCTTCCGAAGATCTGCAATATGCAACAAAAAAGCTTGCATTTTGACAATATTGGAACAAGAGCTGACTCGACGTGATGAGCGTGATGTCGGAAGGGAAGGAAGAGTCCTCCGTGACTCCATCCACCCGCATTTTACAGGCAGAGTTTACGTCGGCAACCAATTAATGTTTCAGCGTGCCTGTATGGCGAGAGAGAGAGAGAAAATGCATCCAAAGAAGGGAGCCTAACCACAGAAAATCTATATGGACACATTTTATATTATCCACAACTACACCGTGTTAGCGCTAAAGGGATTACCAGCACTCCATTCATTTAGCATGACATGGCTACACATAGGAGCACCCCTAGGCTTTGTTCTCCTTCTCTTCCCCTGTCTGGTGGATTTATTGATCCAGTGAGATAATGTAAAGCTTGTCTGAGAGAAAGAGCGAACCCAGGATAGCTTCATTTGTGCTCACACAGAAAGACACTTGTAGTAGGAGTTGATTATCCTAATTGAAAATGCTGGCTACTGAATTGAACCTCGGCTAAAACACACTCTGCAGCAGCACGCAGAAAAAGAATTTTTGTTTAATACATGCATGCTACATGTGCCAATATTACTAATGTAATCCATCATTTGAATGACAATTACCCAATAACTGATCCCCAGTGATCCCAATAACCAATCACTGATCACTACCGTTTCCCTTAGCCAATCACTAATCACTATTGTTCGCAATGACCAATCACTGACCATTGTCCTACCTGCATACTTACTTCATACTTGTTCTTTACTTTAAAAAATCAACTTGGCTATATTTACAAGTAATAAAAGTAACTGCTTTCTTTGCATGTTTGCATTCTTAATAGGAAAGATCAAATTTGTCCTCGTATTTTTGCAAGCGATCGTGACAACTTAATGAATTTGCAAACCAGACTATAACCCCATCTGGTGAATTTTCTTTGAGCAAGTATGAGCCAAGTATTTCTAAAAAAAGAATCAACACTGGCTCCAGCTGCGAACTCTCCCTTTCCTGCCTCGATGATACTGAACAGGTCTGTTCTTTTCAAAATACCGCTTTCCGATTGTAAAACCTGACTGCCTGTCATTAAGGTGCCATCACACGTTGCTGAAACAGCACTCGTTTAATTCAAGCACAAAGTGGTTATTTCAGGACCCAGACCCTCGATTTGAGAGCGTGAAGACGTCGGGGCTCTCGCAAAGCCGTTTCTCTCAGTGCTAATTCGGGGCACTTAACGCTAGCTTCACGTGGCCAGCAGCTCGTGTCGCTAACGGGGATGTCAGAGTCTCTGTGGGAGGCCCGGACTAATGAGTTCAGGTGATCGGGCCTCCCTCTCAAGATGGCATCTGCACCCACTGAGCTGCCCACATGCCAAAATTCAAGCTAATCGCTAGCAAACTGTGTACACAATACTAGCGGTTAGCCATCTCTGGAGCCAAGCAGAGAATGCTGAGCTTTTCAGCATGACCAGAAATGCAGTTCTGACGGTATTAAATGGCTCACCACCTCCTTACAAATGTGTACAGAGACATTTAAAACCGAATCAACCTTGGAAGGAAGTAGAAAAGATTATTCATGCCTCTGGTGAGTGTGCATAGCTAGCTTGCTTTGCTAATCTGCCAACAAAGCCAGTATAAAGGTAAACACATAAATCAACCAGCCACTTTTCACACCGAGTACTACATTAGTTAAGCTGTGTTTAACCAGTTAGCTGTAGAAGCTATATACAGCTACTACTACCGCTGCAGCAGAACTACAGTTCACACCAACAGTAGGGACTCCCTCACAAATTCACGAGCGCTAGCTAGTTGCTTGCTTACGTGAACTTAGGCTAAGAGGACATTTTCAAGAAGGCCAAACTGCTTGGTTCTGGGAAACAAAATCGATCGGAACCATTCTAGCGAGTACATGAGGCTATCTGGATTAAAATAATAACAGCAAAGAAAAAAAATGCAAGTCGAATAGCACTTCGCTGCGTGCATCAAAACCATAAAGCCGCGCGTGTGCTACGTAAGAGAAAGCACTCCGAGGTGGTATTCTCTTTTCAGTTACAATTTTCATCAAGGACGGGCTGTCTGTCCATGGTCTCTTAAATAGCATGTGAATTAATAAAGCATATGCTTTGAAATAAGCCACAGTGCTGGTCATGAGGAGGAAGTGTGAAAGCTTATTAAAAGGCTGAGAGAACCTGAGGGACGTCTCTGCAGAACATGGAGCAAATGTCAGATTATTATAGCTCAGGCTCTCTAAATGATGGTTCTATTTATTCACTACATGCAATAGGTTTTGGGGGTTGTTGATGAAAGGTATATATAGATCTATCTGCACCCATAAACTAGTCACTCTGTACATGTGTATTGTGTGTCTGCGTGAGCGACATGAATGGAAACTAACTTCAGTGTATATATAGCAGCAATCAGAATGATCGTTACTATATATCCTGTATCCAGCTGTGTGACCGTTTACTTAGTGATCGATTGCATCTCACCTCGCCATAAATCAGACGATGGCCTTACATGACCCTACGATCAACCAGAAGGATGCACACACAAACGGTGCACCAACACACACACACATGCAGGGCTAACAACTTCATGTCCTTTACAGAAAAGGTAGGTTTTATAGTTATTTGCAAATTGCAGAAAGACAAATCCTGGTCATGGATCGAGGATATGCTGACCAAGCATTCATTTGCTACGGTTACAGCTCACTCAGTATAATCTACCGTTTTATCCATTACAAAAAATCCATCCTCAAGAGAAACAATGTCTCTGATTAAGATGCTTTCTTTTCCATGTTTGGAGCGGGGAAGAAAAAAAAAAGAAAAAGAAAAAAAACCCCACCCTTTTTATGGACAATACTAGGAGCTATAGGACTAAACTCGAATTACTCTGAACCCAAGTTTTGGCCATGTTCATATATGGCATCAAACATGATTAACAAATGTAAACCGTCTCCTTTCATTACTCTGCGCATCATTAAATCTACTTCTCATTTTCCATCAAGTCCTTTTTGTCGTGCGTGCTAGCAAAGACACAGACGTTATAAACCAGGGATTTAAAAACACAGCTCAAGATAATGAAACAATCGATTCTCTCCGCAACCATTATAGTCTGTTTAAAAGGAAAAAAAGAAAGTGCTTTTCTTTCAACTGTCATGGTTTGAAACAATCCACAGCAATTCGCATCCTGCTGCGCTACACCCACCTCTCCAAATTGCTCCGCTTGTACTCTAATGTGTGTTAGTCCATGTTATTATTTTGTTTAAATTGCAGCACTTTGGCAAAGCTCAGTAAGCAGCCCGGCTGCTGAATTTAACAGAAAATAGAGGCGTGCTGAATCGGATAGGAAAGAACTGGATGGGGACTGGCGACTGAGGGAATATACCCTCAGTATGGGGGGGGGGGGGGGAATAGAAGTTATAACACCGTATTCTCAGAAAACATGAACGGAAATTGGTTGACGGTCATGCCATTTTCAGACGCTGTTGTGCTTAATCATGCCGAGGGCTGGCCAGCAGTCAGAGTTAGCCTTCGCTTATCTTTACTTAAAGAGGGTTATGCAGCAGAGCTTTACTCATCGCCACCATCGCGCTTGCAATCTCGTAATTCACTGGCCAGCTGAGGACTTCCTCCCACAGTCCAAAGACATGCAGATTAGGCCAACTGGCTACTTTAAATCGCCCATAGGTGTGAATGCGAGCGTGTGTGGCTGTTCGTCTGTGTTGGCCCTGTGGTGGACTGGCGACCTGCCCAAGGTGTACCCCGCCTCTCGCCCGAAGACTCTGGGACTGGCTCCAGCTTCCCCGCGACCCAGACGGATAAAGCGCTATAGATAATGGATGGCTGGATGGATATTTGTAACGTATTTCAGGGAGGAGTTTTTGTTCAGTTCAACTCCGACTATAGGCCCCAAATGTGCGTTTGTATTTGGCATTATATTTCTGAGCATTATCTGGAAGGAAAACATTGCTTTCTCCTATTAGTAGAGTTTTATTCTGCCCTCATGAGCAATTTGGAAGGCGGTATATTGGATTTTAACGAATCCTGTTTCTTGAGCGCTTACATTTTTCCACTGTTTATTAGCAGAGCTCCAGAGATGATCTGGTCTAATGTTTAGCATTCTGGATAACTGGGGCAAGTATTAAAAATGTGGTTACAAAGTAAGGCAAAAGGTTTTTACAGACTCGAGTAGAGAGGAGGGAGAGAGGAGACGGGGGGGGGGGGGAATAACCCTCTGTCGTTGGTCTTGCCACACAGGGATGCTCTCAAAAACGGGTAACCATTAGAACGAACATTATACTAACACCTGTGGATGTGTGGATTCATACAGATGATCTAAGCAATGACTGATGTACATCACAAAGTGTTAATTCAGTGAAATTTTATCTCCTTTTCTAAATGTTCAGTCATGAGATTTGGACTTTATTCAAAGTCAGAGTGCTCAGTGGAATAAAGAGTTTTCATTTAGTTACACCAAACATTTCTAAACGGTACAATGTGACTGACGGAGAAACACTTGGCGCTTTGGGCAGGCGATGACCTGCATACAAATTTCCCGTCAAAATTCTGACAGCACCGACTCGGATTTACCGAAAATGGAATCGCCATGGTGACACGCATCACTTCAGGAACATTAGATCATTTTTGCCACCAGATTTTTTTTAGGCAATATAAAATGCATCGGTGTATTCAAGACAAATTTCCATTAACTTCCAATAACCAACGTCAGTATATAGCATTACCGTTCTAATAGGCTACTCTTCATACTTAATGACTTATCTGCGTTCTGATTAACCTAAAGTCTACCGTAGAGGTCTTCATCTTCATACCTCTGAGCAAAGATTGCACTGAAAATCCAGAAGTGTTGCATGCATCTTCAACAACAACAACAGACACCAAAAGATAAACAGAAGGCGCGCGGCGCTCATCGGCATGGAAACCGTGACACAAATCAGACGGGGAGGAAATGAAATGCCATCCTAGTAACAGGATCAGCTTGATCTGAAAACTTGATTCTGAGCTTTATTATAACAGCTCAGTAAAGTGAGTCACACGGTCTATAACAGGCAGATAGATTGAACAGCTTCACATAGCCATTCATTCATTTTCATTGCACTTCCTGGTGTGCAGCCCACTATTGTGAGACACCTGGCACAAAACGCAAATCAGTATCTGTTCTCCCCCCAATTATATGCTTTTGTACTTTTTTTAGTCCTTTATTTGTAAAAGTCCATCCGGACTGCAAAAATGATTTGTTGTTTTAACTTGAAGTGAGCTGCCATGAAATTTTAAATACATTGAAACTCATGTTGCCCCCGAGACACCAGTGACCCCGACCCCTCCTGCTCCCCGGACCTACCCGATTCAACCTGATGCCCTACTTCTGGCTGGAGTCCTTCTCACTTGGAAACCTCTCGCGCCTCCTGAGGACGACCCCTCATGGACAGCCTCAAGATACACTGGAAGATATCATTTAGATCGCTACTCTGGGAGTCATAGTTGAAAGTTTATTGCTATCCAAAAAAAAAAAAAAAGGCGTGTATTTGCCATATTTAACGTCAAACAATACTTTCACATTCAGAAGCCTTCAATTGTAAATTGTTGTAAATTAAAATGCCAATCATAACCTTGACTAACATTTTATGCAAATTGTGTGCATTCGAGCATGGTGTACTTCCATAAGATGTTCTTTACATTCCTAATAAAGAAAAAGAAAAGAAAATCAGTTCAGATAAAAATGAACATTTAAGGAGGGTGTTTGGACTGTCCAGGAAGGCTTCCGTTGAAAATAGTGCAGGAAAGGCACGAGGTGGCGAGTGACGTGGATTAAGCGTTAAAAAGTTCTGGACTGGGAAGGTCAAACGGAGGGTACGTTCGGACGAATCCTCCTTGTAGCGCCTCTAGACAGTAATTACGAAGCAGATGCGAATAGCAGATTGTCCGAATACGCCCTCCGTTTTACTCTCCCGGTGCGTTTAACATTTAATTAGAAGGGCTGAGGCGGCGGCGTCGTTAGACGCGGCTTCGAGCACCCTCTCCATTTCCTCTTCCTTTGTTTTCCTATATCGTCAAAGGCTGAGGATCTCCATACCCAACCTACCTATACCCAACCTTTGCAGATCAGATTCAGTCTAATTAGGTCGTGAAGTAAAAGCATGGGATTGATAAAGTAGTGCACAAGAGCACGTCATTGCAGAATATCGGTACCACCGGTGTAAGAGGGTTTTACAAACTTATAAGCATTACTAGTTACTCTCGAATGAGATTGAGAACCTGTGTGGTCAGCTTTTAAAGAATTGCACAAGTTTTTTCGTCTTTATAAATAGCAGTGATTAAGAAGTGTGAGGAGAGGTGTGGGATTCATCCTCAGGGTACAGAACCGGAAATCTTCATACATCACACTCACAGCTGTAAAATGTTTGCCTCTATAAATATTAATGGCTAGGAGATGTGAGAATAGATGTGGGATTCACTCTCCGAGTACGTGCATGCAAATAAAGCACATACTAAGCTACTCTTTAGCATAAATAAAAAAATTTAAAAAAAGCGTGGTGTTACAGGAAAACAATCAATGATGAGATGTTACTACTGTGAAACTCATTTCTTGGAAAGTGCCTGGAAGAACCAGACTGCTTTCTTCTTACATATGTGCCCTGGATGTCAATACCAGTGTAATGCCATTACAAGTTAACAGAGTTTTCACATCTACGGTGTTAAAGGTCAGCAAACGGAGAGATGATTAAAGTAATTTGTCCGACGATGGGGCTCTGAGGTTCAAGCATTGTGGAGGATCCCATCCTTTTCAACATGCAAGTGTGACCATGTTCAGGAGGGTGTCAAAAACAGACACCAATCAACAGTGCAATCCGTTTGAAGTTTACTCAAATCTGACTATTGAGCTCATTTGCGCAATTCTCCGATCAGCCAGCATCGCAATGCATAAAAAAAAAAAAAAATGCAAATAGGTCACGAGCCATTACCCATTTAATGGGTAAAATATTTAATAATGATTACTTGGAATGGCTCAATGGACAAGTTTAAGTACTTCAGAAACTGCTGATCTCCTGGGATTTCAGACCTCCAGGTCCGCAGGCGGATTTGTCTTGACGGGAGGTCGGAGAAGACCGGCCAGACAGTTTTAGAAGGCTACGTTGAGTCAGATAACCACTCTACAACCATACTGAGCAGAAAAGCATGTCAGAACGCGCAACCTCGAATCAGACGGGCGACAACAGTGGAAAACCTCGTCGGGTTTCGCTTCTTTCAGCCGAGAACAGGAATTCGAGGCTATAGTGGGCACAGGCTCTCCCAAAAAAAAAAAAAGGACAACCGAAGACATGAACACCACTGCTTTTCCTCAACTGGGGTTTCGCCAGCTGCTTTTAATTTACAAAGACAAATTCCAGCAAATATCTACTATCTTCAGCCAAATTGCAGTGAATAATAACGCACGATCATCAGTAGGGGAACGTGAATAACTAGAATTGTGCCGTTTCACGTGTTTAAAGACTGCGTTTATCCTGTTTTATTTAGCTGCAATTAATTCCAAAGACTCAAGATATGACTACGGCCATCAAAATATACGATATGCCGAATACTGTAAAAATCCAAAACGTCCTCCTGCAGCCTTAGTCCTCTGAAGAGAATGACTGAGAATAAGACAAGAAGAGTGTGTCGAGAAGCGTGTCAGAGGTGAAGCAGAGGGGACGGAAGAGGAGGACATGTGGAACGTGTCACATTTATAACACGGAAGGAGGTTTACTAGAGAGCGAAAGCGCCTGGGAGCAGAGCCTGTGTAAAAGCACTGGAGTGAGAGTGTGGGAAAGAGAAAATAGGGCAGTAGGGGAGAAAAGAGTGTGACACTAGAAAAAAGAAGCAACCGAGTTATGGATCTTACGGATGAAAGAGAGAGGGTGAGGGGGAAAATGAGCAAAGTGATTCGAGTGCGTGTCCCCTTTGAGGGTGTTGTTAATGCAGCACAAGTTCCGATTGATCTGCTCTCTGTACGGCCCGTGCTGTTCCCCCGACTCCTATTATAAACAGACATTTGTTCAGTCTATTTATTCGCTCGCTAGCAAAGAAAGGAAAAGAAAAAGAAAAAAAAAGAGCGTCACTGCAGTGAAGCTATTGGCACCAGTACAACAGTAACTAACCCAAAAATGCACTAATTTACTATTTTTATTACAAAAACTGCTTTTGGTATCGTTGACTATTTCTGGCGAGTCTGGCGCTGATTTACGGGAAACTAAATCACGCTATTGGTTGTTTGCGCTGCCGAGATCACATTGCTAGTGCTGTTACAACAGTTCCATGGGAGAAAAAAAATAATTCAATAACCTTAAAAATAAGCGATGACATCCTAAAAATAAAAGTACTTTTTCACTCTCCATTTTCCAGCGACATTCAGAGTAGCAGAACGTACAGATGTGGAGGCGAGCGCGCCGGACTGCTGCATCGTCTTCTTTGGGTAACGAAAATACATGTGAGCTACTAGGCAACAGGTAGTTAAAAGGCATTGTGGGTAATATAGGAAGATCAACATGTCAATGAAAGAGGTTTCAAAAAAAAAAAAAAAAAAAAAAGTCAACTCCATCACAAAATAGACCTTGGAAGACAAAGAACGCTGACTTCTCTTTACATAAATGAGGTGTGTGTATGGGGTGGTTGTTTCTCTAAACTTGCACACCTACAAATTTACAAAGCCCACAGATTTTTTTTTTATTCATGTGTCAGCACATGCTTGTTCACGCAACCATTCGACAACTTAACCGCCAACTCTTACACTTGCTTCCCCCATAAACATACGGTGATCCTCGTACACAAGATGGCAAAGCCCCATGTGGCCGCCACCAAGCTGGCAAATGTTAAGAGAAAAGAATGAGGCTAAGACAGCTTTCTCTGTAGGAAGTGTCGAAATGGCATTTTAAATACTCAGTGCGTGCGTTCGGTAAAGCTGAAAATCGTTTTCCCTACACAGAGTTTAGTCATTTGCGTTAAAGTCATTTGTACATGAGCAAATCCAGGCAGTATTTACAAACCTTCCTCATCAACAAAAAATATCCCTAAGCGTGTAAAATAATTTTCACGGTTGGACGGCAAAAGAATTGGAGTTTAAGGTATTCAGAGTAGGTTTATGTACCAACTTAACACAATTATCTGGATCCATTTAGATTATTATAAATCTTTGCGTCGCTCAGGTCTCAAAGGAGTAGAGTAGTAGGAGTTGAGTAGAAGTGTACAAGATGGGGGGGTTCGATATCCTCGATAGCAGTGCCTTTAAACGCTGACACTTGCCTTTAAAACACTGCATATTTGGTTTACTTCAACAATATGGCTTCCGCCCTCGTTATTCAGCACGTTACGGGGATCTTACAGAACGTTTCTGGAACGTGGCAGGAAGCCACAGTAGCCAGAAGACACCTATGTGGCCAAAGGGCAGACCATGTGTGGTAATCCAAGCTCAGGTCCGAACCCCAGATCCTGGAGAAACGAGGCCTCTTGCAATACAAATACAATATAGAACACACTCAGGAAGCTGCGGTGCACACATTTTTAGTTCAACAGTAATGAGAAAGTCGATGTCTGAACAGGGAAACGTTGAGAAAAAAAAACCCAAAGTCCCAGTGGAAAGGATCAGAAGGAGACGAGGTGCAAGAGAAGGGAGTAAAAGGAAAGAAAAAGCAAGATAAAACATGAGCTAATTTTTAGAAGATCGTCTCCATAATTACAGGGTCGCCTCCGGAAAACAGCGTCATTTTTCTTAATCGATCAATCGGGATGAGGAGAGAATGGCGGGAGCGCGAAAGCTATATTCACCGAGTGGATAAGTGGAAACGTACAAGGGTTCGACAAGAAAACAAGTAAACTGCATTCGATTCAGTTCAATTCTTTTACGGTCGCTCGAGTTCAATATGGCTTTACCATTATTGATTTCAAAATGGCATCTAGACAATTATGGTGTGGTGAAGTCACCGGAAAGAACAAACCGAGCCTCGTTCTGTAACGTCGGCGGGAGCTGGAGACGCTCGGAAAAGGCTCTCCGACCATTCCTCTAAACCAGGGGTACTCAAATATAAACCTGAAAAGGTCCACTTACCAAAAGGTCCAGTCAGGGCAAGGTTCGGAAAAGTGACGGAAAATTCCAAGTCCAGAACAACTACAAAAAAAGCTGATAAGTCCACAAACCCATCGAACTATTTACAAAGCCATGTGGAAGGCCAGTTAGTGAGAAGCGACACCTTTTTTCTGCCACCAGTTGTTTAAATGGCACAGGCACTGTTGTAAGTGTTCATCGATGAGACTGCTGCGGTATGAGCTCTTCATTATATTCAATAATAGCCTCAATAAAATTTCCCACTTTCTTCGTCAAAAAATCTGACAAAGACCATCAGTTGGGCATTGGGTTAGGGTCTGTGATATCTGTTGATTCATCCACAGCCAGTGAACCCGTCGACCCTTTTCACAGCACTGCTAAGTTGGTCAAGTAAATCACTTGCAAGTACTTCAGTTCTTCTCGCTGCAGTGGAATCGGACAACAGTATTTTGTTTATTTTCTGTATTATTTCATCCCTTTGCGTACCCTCCAACATCACATCCAGAACTTCATTCATACATTCTGACTATTTCAGCATCAGACAAAGGCCTTTTGTGTTTTCTTAAGACCCATGACACTCGCAGTGACGCCTCCGTTGCCCACTCTTGTGCAGTACCGAACATAACTATTATACTGCTGGTAGCTTTGTATAAGGATTTCAGCTGGTTTATTTTTGTAGTCCTAACCTCGGTGTTCTGGGGATAATTTTGTTAAAAACGTGCATGGTTCGTGTCCAGATTTTCGTGTCGGTCCGAATCGAACTTTGTCCGGGTCCGTATCCGGACCGAGGTCCACCTATCGGGTACCCCGGCTCTAAACATTAAACAGGATTAGCTTTGGGCATGTATGGAATTTCCATGTCAATTCAGACTACGATATCTAATCAAGAACATAAAAGTAGCCAAGATACTACAACGATTGTTTAGCCAACTATCTGCATTTTAATAAACATCCTTCAAATTTCTTGGCAATCAGGTTTTGGGCCAAAATGACGTTCTTCACGGCAGTGACTGGACTACTAGCCGCAAAACAGTCCCAGAAAAATCAACGATTCAATATTTAACATTGCTATTTGGACTTTTGCTTGTTTATATTCCACTGGCTTATCTTGGAAACACTGGGTCGGAATACCAACAAGATGGGGTGCCAGTCCATTGCAGGGAACCATGCGCACACGGCGTTGGATATTCATTCACATCTATGGGAAATCTAGAGCGGCCGATCTACCTACCGGCATGTTTTTGAATACCTGACGAAACCCACAGATACACGGGGAGAACATGTTAAACTAGGCGTAGACACTAACCCGAGCTTAGGATCAAACCAGGAACCCTGCAGCTTTCAGAAGCTCTGTACAGAAAGACGAGCATTATAAGCATGACGCTACAACAGACCAGTACAAAGAGGAAAAATGTCATCAACGTGATATAGGGTACTGTGCTTGCAGCTAATAATCATGCTTGTATTTTGCATCTCGATCGTCTGGGTTTGCGCGTCGGCATAATTCATCACAAATCTCATTGCGCATGTTCTAATACTCACAGGGGATCATTTGAGCAAAACCGAATGAACCACATAAACTTCATCATCAAGGCATAGTACATCGCTTTGGGCTAATGGCCTCATGATAAAAGGACTGAAGAGCATTGAATGATCCAGTTATCCCCAGCGCTAATAAATTCTAAGCCTTTTTAGCTTAGGCTTTTAGGAAACACGCTTTCTGCAGGCGTTATAATGGAAGCATTATTGGGAGCGTGAATGCATTATTGTATGAGCCAAAAGGCTGCGGACAGGTACAGGGATAATGGGCGACTGCTGGGAGCGTCTTAATGGAACACACAAGTTCCGTATTAACTTCTCAACTTCAAATATGGCCAATCGCATACTGACCAATTACTTCAGTGAGCTATCCAATAACCCACCTGACGAAGTTGTCAACTTTTCCCACCAGACTTTCTCTACATACCATATCCGAAAGGTACACCCATGGTCCGAGATGTTCCAAGTATCATTGCCCCCCCAAAAAAAAAAAAAAAAAAAAAAAAAAGTGATGTGGGCAATGGCTTAACTTGGCATTGATGACATGTCTGAGAATATAGTGAAGTTGCCTCAATCGGTGCCATCATGGTAGAAAGCATAGAGGATTCAAAGTCTCCGTTGGTCTTTACATGAATTGAGATACTTTGGCCTTAAACCTCCGGATTTTCTCCGGAGCCTCCAATTTTCACCTTTGTCAAACCAGCCAGCCTTAATGAATGGCAGATGGGACGGGGTCGTCCTGGAAGGGACCACTCTCAGAAGGATTCAAATGTTTCATTTGATCATGGGATAAAAGGTGAGCAGTTATAATATTAGCTTAAACTTATCTTTATTTGCGGTGACCCTTCATTTGGTTAAACTCCACAGAAGACATAAAAAACAAACCAACCTCAACAGACCTTCTCTTGCAATTTCCGCAAATACGGATCGATATCGTTTGTTACTGAAGCCGGCCGCAAAAGCGATGAATCTCTAGCGTCCTTGCTTGCTTAAACACGTGTTGCACATGGGCATGGTTTTGCTCAATATGTTAGTACGTGATAGATGGAACATTATTGAAGGGCACACGGTGACACTGGTTTGAAATAGCTGTTTGGATGTTATGGTGAGGTTTCTTGTTTCTTTTTTTGGCGCCAAGAGTTTGGGACAGCCACAGTTTGTTTTCTGTACACATGGTTTTATAGATAGCTGCTGGAGTGTAATGAAACCTTCACCAAATTCTAAAAAGGAGTCTTTAAGTGCTAGAAATATCTTCTTCCATATTTAATATGCAGGCATAGCCGTAGGTAACGTCGTCTGGGTGTGCATTCCAACGTCCGTGTTTTATGACCGATGACAGATGAAGAGAAAAGAAATAAATAAAAGACATGCTCACCACCGCCTTGTGAACGGTGGTGACGTTCATAAATGGCTTGGGAACATTGATGGCCATGCGGCTGTAGGTGTCAAGGAACTTCATATCCACGGATTCAAGATGCCGGGAGACACGTCCGGGTCACCGCGCAGCACAGCCTGACCGTCCGACAGGTACATGACCCTGCCGTTCTTGTATCGGGTGCGAAATGACCTTCTAGCAGCCGACTGTCCAATTGGCATGACAGAGGTTGGGATGCAGCCGCATGGTCTCAATGTGTTCATCTCATGCATTTGGCTGGAAGATCTCCAAGATCAGATTTTAGCAGTCTAAATATGGGGCTAGCCGATGTCAAGTGCACGCACTCCTCCTACACGAACTCAAATACTAAAAATACAGTACACAAGAGCATTTCAAGTCATACGGTGAGATAAAATGGCTCTACAGTGTGACGCATGTTCAGCACCAGGTGTTTAAATGTCCTGAGGTGTATGGCATCTGTGTGCCTGAGGGATTGCTAGCTCATTATCAGCAGAGTCCATGTTCACACAATCGTGCTAATTAGTGCCATTCCACTCCCATTAATTGGACTTAATCAAAGTGATTAAACAGGGCTAGGGCTTTAATGATAGTGGTGCTTGATGTCACTTTTGCCTTAGCTTCGAGCATACGACCCGATTACACAGTTACTGCCACTACATGCCTGCTTATACACTCCCGACAGCACGCACACAAACAATATAATGTATTTATAGCAGCACAGTCCCCCCCTACGGATAACATCACATACATTTGACATGCGAGTAACGCGCGTTCACATTAAAAAATAAATAAATAAAAATGTGTGAAAGTGCATTTTAGCATGTGACACCATAAAATAAAGTAAACAAACATCGCATTATGGGTAAATACACACTGCATGGTAAATAAAACCACATGTCCTATACGTGAAACACAAGTGACCCATGGAAAACAATTAGACGAGAAGAAAATGTTTAAAAATCAATCATGTAAAAAGGCGTAAAAAAAAAAACGCATTTGAAAAATGAATCCTGCGTAAAACAAAATCACATGTAATAAAAACCATGAAAAGTGAATCCTAAAAAAAATTACGTGGGGAAATTTCTTTTAGAAAATATTGGGAGAATCATACACATGTAAAAATCAAACTTAAAAATAAATTGTGTAAAAAAAAAAAGTGCGTAAAAATTTTTTTTTTAATTCACATGACACAAAAACAAATAATTTAAAAATCGCTGGGGGGTGGGGGACAGTTATGCATTGACGAAATAAATGTGAAACATGAAGCGCACAATTGTGTAAAAGTAATAAACACGTGAAAAGTCAGGTGAAAAAATAATTCAATTTTAAAAAAAATCGCACGCAAAAGAACATTAAACGATTCATGTGTAAAAATTTTTTTTAAAAAGTGAAAACCGTGTAGCTCAGCATAGTATCGCAGTTCTCAATCCGTCAGTGGTTGTTTATCTCGAGGCAGAGAGAGGGGAGAAGGGAGGCTGAGATTAGTGTTCTGCTGAGTGAAGCTGATGATGATTTATATTTATTTCATTTATAGTTTATTCCAGATGACTAGAAATAAACTGCTACAAGAAAATAGTGGTGGGAAAGAAACATTGATGCCTCGGCATGATGTAAGGCTTGCTGAGAGAAAAACTAGAAACTCTTCTGTAGTATACTGATCAGAGCGCGCGAGTTGAATTACGTTATCACTACGCTAGCGCACCTAATCCATACGCTTCTTTAGTCCTGCTGTTGGATTCAACACTTCATCGATTCATCAGTTCGGTGTAATTCCAATTCTCAAGATATTTCCAACCCGAGGTCATCCTTCTTTAAAGCACTGAATTTCAAGCACGTGAGCAGGAAATAAGTAAAAACGGTCCGATAGCCTTCGAACGCCACAGTTTAGCCGATTAAACCTCAAATTCTCTCTCGTAGCGTGATTTCTGCCATGGTGAATGCCGCTTTCTCTTGTTCTTTGTCCTAAATGTTTGTTTGTTTATATTTTGGCCTTTCGTTTTGGTCGAAGTCCTGTCTCCACCCCAGACCTGTCGTTAGTTTGTTATCCTATTGTGCCCACCTGTTTTGTATTTAGCCTTCAATTCATTTGTCTGTGTAAATCCTGCCGTTTTTAGCACTTCTTTAGGCCTGCTGTTGGATGTAACGCTTCACTTCAGCAGTTCACTATAATTCCAATGCGTTCACCATCTTACAGAGAGGGAGACCGGCCCAGGAGATACACGACCAGTCAAACGTTTGGACACACCTTTTCTTTCATAGGTTTATCTTTTTGTTTGTTTTCTACATTGTAAAACAATACTGAATACCTCAAACTATGAAGCAACACATATACTGAATTATG
>JAQQZX010017813.1:0-15486 GCA_030068355.1 Notoglanidium maculatum | reverse complement strand
CTGCTCACTCTCTCCACAGCAGCGCCGTTGATGGTGATGGGGGTATGTGCTCCTCCACACCTCCGGAAGTCCACTATTATCTCTTTGGTTTTTGTGACATTGAGGGTGAGATGGTTCTCCTGGCACCAATGCATCGGGCGCTGACCTCCTCCCTATATGCCGTCTCATTGCCGTTGGTGATAAGACCCACCACTTTTGTGTCATCCGCAAACTTCACAATGATGTTGGTTGTACCAACGGTTTGGTACATTCTTAAAAAGAAGGAATGCACCAGTGAGATTAGAAACACCAAAAGGCCTGGAAGACCATGGAGGACAATGGAAGTGGATAATCATAAAATACTTTCCTTGGTAAAGAAATAACCCTTCATCACATCTAGCTGAGTCAAGAACACTCTTGTGTGGGTAGACATGTCATTTTCAAAGTCTACAATCAAAAGATGACTTCATGAATGTAAAACCAGAGGGTTTGTCTCAAGATGTGAAACACATCACTCAAGAAAAAAAAACTTTGCACAAAAAGGCTTTGCACGAAAGCCTGCCCTGTTCTGGAACAAGACTTTTTGCACAAATTAAAGCATGATTAACTCATACCAGAATTATGGGAGAAGTGTATGGAGAAGAACGCAAAGGCTCATGATCCAAAGCATAACACATCATCTGTCAAACATGATGGACATGGACATGAATGGCTGCCAATGGAACTGGGTCACTGGTGTTTATTGATGATGTGACTGCTGATAGAAGTAGCAGGATGAATTCTGAAGTGTATAGAGCTATACTTTCTGCTCAGATTCAGTCAAATGCTGCAAAATGTATATTACCATGCTTCATATTAAAGATGGATAATGACCCAAAACATAACAACAACCCAAGAGCTTCTTAAAGAAGCGCCGAGTGCTAGTCATTTGACCGCAACGACCTAAAAAAAAAAAAACACTTTGCACTCAAATTCCAGGACCCTCCTTTCATGACCTTTCCTAGATTTGCGCATTTTATCACACAGCACCCTTAAATTCTCAAAATCACACCGGTACAAGCTAGTTTACAGCTATTTTGCTCTTATTTGTGTGAAATTGCGGACATCTGAGTGTTCGGCCATGCTGTTTCCTCCCTTCCCAAGCCGCGATACTCTTTTCTCTCAGCAGATATACATGTGTGTATGTGTGTACATCTGTGTGCGCGAGTGCGCAAATGATAACAATAACTTACTTTAATAAACTATGACCCGTGGATATTTGTTTCTTGTAGGTCTGCATGGGCGTAACTATTGTCTCTAATTTTTGCACCACTTGGACCATGTGTAACTAATCATCACGATCACCTATCATCATTCCAGTATTTCACAGAAGCAACGGTAAAATTCAAATGTTTTTTAAAAGTGGATAATTAGTATATACATGTATGTTTCACGTCCATGTGCATAACTAATGTGATTTTGATAGTTTGTGTGTAGACTATGGTAAGCCCAGTATCGGTCAACTGAGGGCAATTGTCAGGTGATAAAAGCAGATGACAGCATGGGCGGAGCTGTTATGATCATTAGCACTCCATTATGATCAATGTCGTTGACATCGAGAGCTATAAATTAGTCCACACGTATGTCTACACCTCACTGTGTAGTTGGGCAGCTACACAGTTTGGGTGATTGCACAGTTGCACGGTGAATTATTTACAATGACTGGGAGAGTGAGATATACTGCACAACAAGTGCTGGACTTGCTGTGGAATATTGATGAGATGAAATTGGAGGGTGAACAATGTGAGGTGTCAGATGGAGATGATGAGAGAGAGGGCGGAAGTGAATTGAATCTAAATCTTGAATCTGATTCAGGTTCTGAATCAGACTCTGAAATTGAGTATGCTGGGGACTCATTTCAAGAGGCAAGAGATGGCACAGTATGGGTTGAACAACCGGCTGGAAACCCTTGGGGTAGAGCGCGAGAATTCAATATAATGAAAGAAATCCCAGGGCTCACATGTTATGCAAAGGACAATATTGCAAGTCCATTGAGCTGTGTTTGACACAGAAATGTGGGAAACGATTAAAAAATACACTGAAGCAGAAGCTGATTGAAACAGTGCTGATCAGTTAAAACTGACAGCTTATGAGCTGAAAGCATTCATAGGTCTCATTGATTTGAGAGGTATTACAGGTGGTATAAGCATGAAACTGGATGATTACTGGTCTGCTGATCTGGGAAATCCTATTTTCAAAGAGACAATGTCTCAACAGAAATTCCGAGATATTATGCGCTACCTGCGCTTTGATGATAAGAGCACTAGGGCTGCCCGACTCGTGATGGATAAATTTGCCATGATATCCGAAATATTCGAGAAATTTGTAAAAAACAGTATTGCTTCTTACACCCCTGGTGAGAACATAACTGTAGACGAACAGCTGTTCCTTACCAAGGCACGCTGTCATTTCACACAGTACATGGCCAATAAACCGGACAAATTCGGTATAAAATTCTGGGTTGCCACTGATGTTGAAACAAAATACATGTGGAATGCGATTCCCTATCTAGGGAAAGACAACAGTAGGCCGGCTGGTGAGCGGTTATGAGACAATATCGTGATGCGTCTCGTGGAGCCTTTCAAGGGGAAAGGAAGAAATGTAACAACAGACAATTTCTTCACCTCATTGGCACTGGCAAACAGTTTTCTGGCGAATAAAACCGCCATTGTTGGAACAATGAACAAAAACAGACGAGAAATGACCCCATGTACACAGGCACAGTCTGAAAGATTTTTCACAAAGGTTCTGAAGGCTGGAAAAGTCACACACGATTCACCAGGCAAAAGCAAAGAAAAATGTATGCGTTCTGAGCACAGTGCATCAGACAGTTTCAATTGATAATGGCACAAAGAAACTGCCCGAGACAATTTCCCACTACAACAGCACTAAAGTTGGCATTGATGTTATGGATCAAATAAGTTTGTTGCATTTAGAGAAACAATAGTAGTTAAATACTATTAAGTAATATTAAGTAATGAAAAATGTTATGACCAGTAGTAATATTGCACATGAAGATTATTGCACATAAATTGTTCAAATAATTGAGTGATTTAGCACCCCATTTAGAGAACAGCAAATGATATTTCACATAGTAATGTTTTAGCACAGGTAAGAACATTTCACTGTATTGCACATAGTAGACTATTGCACATTAAGAACATTGCACAGTATTGCACATAGTAGACTATTGCACATCATAGCAAAAGTAATGCACATAGTCTTCTACACACTGATAGTTTTAACCCGTAATGAATATACAGTAAGAAGCAGCAGATATTGCCCGAATTATTGTGTGGGTGTGTGACTGAGGGAGGAGTTGTAGAGTCTGATGGCGGTGGGAAGGAAGGATTTTCTGTGATGTTCAGTGGAGCACTTTAAGCTGGTGAGTCTGTGACTAAAAGTACTTCTCAGTTCATCCACCACACTGTGGAGTGGGTGATCTACATTGTCTATAATGGACTGAAGTCTGGACAATGTTCTTCTTTCAGCCACAGTTTCCATGTTAAAGCAATTTTTGCTACTTTGAAGGGAACTTGACTGAAGTTGGTCAGCAAATCAAACTACTGGAGAGTATTTCTCCACTGTATCAAATCGACAGATGTTCAGGAAACAAAACTTATGACATCTACCAGAAATGAAAGCCAAATAAAATGTAAGCCTTTGAAAGGCGATAAAGCTACTTGCAAAACATCAGCCTACATTGAAGGGAACTTCTGAGTTGATCAATTGACCAAATGATTCGTGGCACAGTCGTTAGGAGGGGGTTGGGATCACACCTAGGCTCTTGTTCTAGGCTGTCGGTCAAGTATCTCTCCAGAAGAAATGGAAACACAAAGCAGCGAGGCGGAGGTCCAACATTCCCTGCTTGAGTGGGCTGTGTAAAGGAGTTACAGCATCTCGACACACAGGATATTAAATAGCTCATAAAGTACTTTGCTATGTAATTATTTGCATTTTTCATTTTATATTCTTCCTTAGGTGTCTATCTTGTCTAATGTGCAATTCATTTTTTTCAAATGAATTTACTGTAAAATACACATTCTATATTCTATACAGCTGTTGATTCACCAAAATGAAGTTTTGTTTTTTTTTGTGCTGTGATTCACTTTCAATAAATGGTAAAAATGCAGAGCCTTCACTATTTATGGTAAAACCACTTCCACATCTACTACACATACAAAAGCAATACACATCCACACAGCTTTGTCAAAAATCCTTTGCAACATACACTGTTTTTACAAATGCATATTTATGCATTATCAAGCTGTGCCTACATTTTTTATTACATGCGTGTACTTTATGCATTTGTTTACATTTATTTGTCATTTTATAGACTTCCTCAGATGTCCATGTTGTATAATTCATTTTTTTCTGATGAATTTATTGTAAACTACACACCCCATACATAGTTTCAGCTGAGACTCATAATAGATAGTGATAGGCTAGTTGTGATATGAATTAGTTTCGGCTAAATCATTCAAACTAACAATAGACTGTGTCACTCTGCTGATAGGGGGTTGGGAGGTGTTACATGTTGGCTATTTGGCAGACTAGGTGTTGAGTCTTGATTGTACTTTCAGCGTCTGTGAGAGCCCCAACTGCGCATGTACAGGGAAACCAAAATATTACCTAATGTACCGTTTTAAAAAATCGCAAATGTTAAGAAAATATAAACTCAAAATGAATTACTGTTTTACATATTCTCTGAGGTCTTCCAGAGAAACAACCAGACGTTGTTAATCACAAACAGCTGTTTATTAGCAAATTCACTATGCAAATGTCACAAGCAACGCAGATACAGATCTTTTGGTCCCGTTCTGCACACAACACACACCACACACCACTTCCTTGCTTTCCGCACCAAAGCTGCACTTGGAATGCTGATAAAGGAGCTGTGTAAAGGGGTTACAGCATCTCCACACGCAGGACACAAAATAGCTCATGAAGTACTTTTTGTATTTGTTTACATTTTTTCATTTTATAGACTTCCTCAGATGTCTATCTTGTATAAGTCATTTTTTTCTGATGAATTTACTGTAAACTACACACTCCATACATAGTTTCAGCTGAGACTCATGATAGATAGTGATAGGCTAGTTGTGATCTGAATTAGTTTCAGCTAAATCATTCAAACTAACAATAGACTCTGTCGAGAGGGGTTGGGATTGATTATATATTGTATATATTGTAGCATGATTATAATGCTACGCTGCAAGAGCACCAACTCTGTGCTGTTTTAAAAATTCGAAAGCCTTAAGAAAGTATAAACAAAAAAAAGAATTACTGTGTTTCACATATTCTCTGATGTCTTCAATGGAAAACAATCAAAAGTTGTTAATCACAAACAACTGTTTATTAGCAAATTAACATTTCTTTATTAACAAATTAGCTGTTAGTTAGCAAACAGCAACGCAGTTACTGAAATCTTTGACCCTGTTCTCACCGAGCAGTTGCACACAACAGTTTCTTGCTTTCTGCGCTTTTTTTTATGTGATTGCGCACAAAGAGCGAAACATCCAGCAGGTTTATAAAGAGTCACGGTCAGGTGCACCGCGTTTCCGCTGATTACGTGTAGGGGCCGTTGCCTAGCAACATTGAAAAGGAGCATAACCGTGGTGTTTGTTTCGGTTATGACAGCCTAATGTTCACTGTTTAGCTTTGAAGCTTAAAAATGCCCCATTGTAGTTGTAAGAAAGCCAAGTTGTGACAAACCTTATTCATTATCCAAGACGGAAGATAAAGATTAAAAACAAATACTATGAAATAAGTCTTGTTCAGATGGTTTTCTCAGTCGAGTTTGATTCTTCCAGAATTTACGCCTTTTGAAACATCGTTGCCACAAATCATTTATATAATTTACATAATCAAAACATTACGTGGAATGATAGAACAGCTGGACAACAAACATTCTAATGAAATAATCACCGACTATCAGCATGGAAATGAATGACACATTGGCCGGACGCACCCTGATCTTGCAACCAAACTATTTGCTTTGCGTAGAAAGCGCCATCTAGCGATCATTATGTGTCAGTAACTGTGTCCTATTATAAAGACTTAGCGGTCTTATGACCGCCGAGCCGCGCTATAAGTAGGTCAAACCAGCGCGGCGCTTCTAGTGTTAAGGCAAAGATATGAAATGTTCTGACTGTATATGTAAACCCAGACTGTGTATGAGCAGACTGTATATGTAAACCCAGACCTGTCCAACGCTTCTCACCCAGGCCAATTCTAGAGTGGAATAATGGAATCCAGCCCCTCACCAGGAGAACCCAGAATCTGTGCTATGCATTGAGGTGAGCCCAATTATATCTAGCCAGTATCTCTCAACCTTGCACAAGCTGCACAAACTCAGGCTCATTCCCCATCAGAGAGGTAACATTCCAAGTCCCTAAAGCCAGTTTCCCAAACTAGGGATCAGATTGCTAAGGCCCCCACATTTGGCCGCAGCTCGATTCACAATGCACCGATCTCCATCAGTTTCAAAGGCCATAGAGCTGCACCAGAAGTGCATCTATGATAGACCAAACTACACACATGAAGACAAGCTCTTTTAAAAGCAACACCTCTGCTGATTTAATTAATCGACAATGGTCTCATCTACAAACTGTGTGAAGAAAAAGCTGCATCACTGTATATTCAGAGCACACAAACAAGCTTCAAAGGTTCAAGCCACATTATTCTCATGTTCCCAACAAACTGGAAAAACTCAATGTAAGACGTATAGGAAATGGTCGTATTGCTTACTGGTGTTTGTGCATGTTTAAACTGTTCTGAAATTAAATGTGTAAACTTGTTTTAAATAGAATTCTTTTCAATGCAGGGATTCCTGTGCACAGTTGCAAGCAGTGTGTTGTCGTATCCTGTGCTGTTTGTATCCAGTGATCAGTTGTATTGTCTACCTCACCTTGAACAAAGTAGCTTTTGCCACTTTTGTAGTTTACTCTCAACATAGTCAGAGGAGGATTGGGAGAAGACCCCATACCTGTATAGTTTAAAGCTGTGCAGAGGCATCAAATTATTAGAATTGTTCTGTGCTTTAGCAACTGTTATAATAAGCTCAAGTTAATTATAGAGCTATATACCACAGTGTGTTGCTAAACCTTGTGCCTTGCCTGTGTTTAATTTTACATTTGTTCTGCCACTTTTTTATGCTGTATTGACAAAAGTGCACAAATCGGCCAAAAATTAGCTCACATTCTTTCCATCCCATGCTGGACCAACTTCAGAGAGATGAACATCTCTTGAACACCATCAGCAAGTTTGTCTGTTTTGTTCAGAGAGAAGAACTCCTCAGCAGTACTTGATAGAGTGCAAAGGTAAACTAAAGAAGATCTTTCATACAACATGGATTGCAAAACAATGCTAATGGAAGAAAATTCTTACTGTGCTAGATAAAGACCAGCATAGATCTCAATGTCCTGCATGAAAAACTTGAACATCTTACCCAATCTAAACAGGAAACCGGATACCATCAGTTATGGCAAAGTAGAAGGATACAAGTCTTAGAAAAGTAGTCCCAAAGGGCAAAAGGGAACTCAGCCACAGCTCTTCAACTCTTTACCAGACTCTTTGGGTCTGAGAAATATTTAGTCCAGCAAGACCCTAGAGTAGCCCTCATTCTGTTTTATCATCTCTCTTGCTCCGAGTTTGAAGAAAGTACAAGCACAGTATGTTTCCTATCTCAAAAGATGGCATATATGGTTTGGGAAACAGTGGTTCAAGCTTTAAATGCTTTAGCTGTATTCCTCTTATTCTCATGATATAGTGAAACATCTCAAAGTTATATGTACAGTTGGTGTATATACTGGTGTTTACGCATATTTCATTTGTTCCTATTTTAAATGTGTAAATTGCCTTTAAATTCAGCATTCTTGTAAACACAAGGAATCCCACATGCAAATTTCCCTCTCTCTTTGCTTGCAACCTCTGTGCTTACTAACACAGTCACTCAGCCAGTGATGTCCGATTATTTAAATGAAAAATAATTAATCCTATTAATAGTACTGTACTTTGGAACTTATTTTGTCATCAGAAATATTTTTATAGTTTCTATTGCTATTGCTGACCATCCACACATGTGGAATCACTGAAAACCCTGCTATATTTTTTGCCCTATTGTTCTCCATTTCCACATACCAGGATGTGTGCCCACATATCTCAAGTAGTTTTTTCTTCATAAGCTCTGCACCAGCTTGGACCACACACACACACACATAGAAGGTGTCTCTCTCTCTCTCTCTCTCTCTCTCTCTCTCTCTCTCTCTCTCTCTCTCTCACTCTCTGTCTCACAACCCCCCCTCATGTTGCCACACATGCACACAAATTACAATTTTCTGTCCCTGTTTAGAATTAGGATTTCATAGTAAAGTAGTTAATTTGTGCTTGTCTAGTTCTTTTTATTTCAATAAATCTCATTTCATGAACATTTTATTACCTCGTTGAGGTTATTACTTTGATATAGCCAACCTATTCAAACTAAACCTTCAGAATCAATGTCACTGATTATTATTGTTGTCAGTTAAAATTGAGGTTTTATCAATTGTATTAATTATAATTAACTTTTTTATTTTAATACTGTTTGAACACAATTTCTAATTAAAATACTAAACCAAAAAGATGAGATTATGAGACTGGTTACGTTACAAAACTTAAATCTAAAGTGTTATATTGGTGATATATTGCATTTCTAGTGCTTCATGTATAAGCAGAAACATTTCCCTTACATAGGACTATACAGCTTTATAACAGGATGTGATAAAAAATGATAATAATAATACTTGGCCAACAGTTCCCTTCCTAAAGAAGCTCACCCAGGATTTTTATTTGAATGGAACCATAAAATAAAAAAATGTTTTGGAAGGGCCTGTCAAAGCTCAGATCGAAAACTTCGGAATGGCAAGAAGAGAGCTGTGCACAGGAGATCTCCTTGCAATTTGAAATTGCATGGAAGAATGGAATAAAATAGCCAAATCTATATGTGCTAAGTTGGTAGACTCTTATCCAAAAAGAGTAATGGCTGTATTAAGCAAAATGTGCTTTAACAAAGTAGTACTTAAAGGGTGTTCACACTTGTACAACCAGGTTATTGTAAGGCGTTGCTTTTTCTTTTTTTTCCCCACAACATTCCTATTTGTTTTTCACTTCAGTTTTGTTTGTTGTTGGATCACATTAAAGGTGGAAAAAGAGCTGAATGGTTTATCTTGTTACAAAAAGACAGACTCAGGCTGAATTCAATTGTGGATCAGTATATTATAAAAACACACCAGCAAAGGTATAGATACGGCAGGCAGTAGTGGTAATCACAAAACAGTGTTCAGTTGATCAGCAAAAACAAGAACCTGGATAAACAAAATCAGTCAAGATCAATAAAGCAAACATGGTAAACATAAGCTTGACAGTAGCAGACACTATGTTATGCAAACTATTGCTATGACTTCTTATACTTGCCTATTGCATTTTGACTAATTTAACTATACTAATATACTGTGAATGTCTTACAGTCTTTAAGGGATTTGCACATTTTTAGGAATTACATTGAATGCCATCAAACACCACAAAAACAAAACATTTGGATTACTTTTAACCTTCAGGAGGTGTTCAAATAAATGTTATTTAAAAAATTGCCTAAAAAATTTTATTGCATTTTTTGAGATGTGAGCACCTAGAAATAATATTTTTGTGATCTCCCACTCATTTTGGTGTAATATAAAATTAAATAAAATTATTTTAAATTTTCTTAACTCACTATACCTTCATATTGTAATATTACTGTATATTGAACAGTACTAAACTGTATTGCTGTAATAGAGCATTTCATTGCAGTTTACTAGAATCTATTGCTCTATGCAGGATGATTCATGAACTGGAAAACCTACAGATATCCTGTAGTAAGGCACAGGCCAGTCAACACTACCGTATCTCACCCAGTAACGAGTCCTCATCCAGTGACCCAGGGCCAGGTGGCAGCACATCTTGGATTCAGCAGCCAGGATATGATGGGTATGTTATACAAACATGAATGCATACTCACATATGACTTATTATTGTTTATTTTAAAGGGGACATGTTATGAAAAAAAAGTCATTGCTTGTGCACATACATCTGGGTATCTGGAGTGTCTACCAACTCACAAACTTTGAAATAAGATAACTCAGTTCTTTTCGGCAGCCTAGGTAAGAAAACATGTTATTCAACAAGCCGCTCGGATTTGGCTCCCCTTCTTTTGTCAAAGGCAAGCTCATTAGAATTATACTGCCCCACAGTCTGAGTATCTCCACCCACAACTTCAGAATCACCTATGCGAAGTAAAAGTTTTCCATTTTCGGGATGGGATGAGGTGTGGCTCATTATTATTTAAAAGAACAGGCATTCAAACTGGCCAATCTAAACTGGGCTGGTTAGACAGGGTGAGAAAGGTGCTGTGGTATTTATCCTTGTGGTACTTTGAGCAATGCATGTCACAGACATTTCATTAAGATCTCAGGGAACTGTGTCAACTTGTGGCATAGTAATAATATGGGGTATAATATGTCTCCTTTAAAGCTCAACAAAGTGACTTATTCATAGTACCTTATTTAAGTGTCTATGTGTAAAATTCTCTGAAAGGTGGCAGGAGAATTTCATAAATCAAATGCCATCACAGAATACTGAAGAAGGTGATTGATCTCAGCAGTAGCTGGAGTTCAAGGAACTTGCCAATATCTCTTCAACAGATCAAGTTACAAACTTGTCAGTACCTACTCAATCAATGAAGTCTTACATCCTAGGCAAACGAAATGAGCCAGGATTAGTAACAGTATTAACTTTCCTATAATAAGTACAGAATCTGCTTATTTGTTCAGGCTTGAGTACTATGAGGAAAAGAAATCTTCAGGAACTACTACTAGGTATGACAAACATTTTGCAACTAACAGTCACTATCTTTTTGCATTTCTTTATGCTTCATGGGATTAACAAGATAATCCTTATCGATGGTAAAATGGCACTGAACATCTATATCATGACAGTGTACATTACTTTGGAAGGGACCACCTGAAAACAAGGAAACATGGTCATTAATTATCTTAAACTCTGTTCTTCTCAAATGTGAAAATAAGCTGCTTAAAATCTTTTAATTTACCAAACATTGACTAATAGAGTTTATTGAAACTGAATTACGGCACGAAAAAAACAAACAAACTTTTTGGTAAACCAAGAGCTGTATGTAGTGTCTTGTTTATTTACAGTAAATTTGTGAGAAAGAATATTGAATATTAAAATATATGAATTATACATTATATATAGATAGACACATGAGAGAGTCTATAAAATGAAAGACATATATAAATACATAACAAAATACTTTTATTAGTATCCTGTATGTTGAGATACTGGAACCCTTTTACACAGCCTGTTCAAACAAGGCATGTTGCACCTCTGCCTCAATCTTTTTTTTATTTTTTATATTAATCCCCAAGGGGAAATTCTTTCTCTGCCTTTACCCATACAAACAGTGAACACAAACACACAAGTGAGAAGTAAGCATACATACCCAGAGCAGTGGGCACCCACATGCTGCAGCGCCTGGGGAGCAGTTGGAGCTCAAGGGCACTACAGCCATGGATGCAAAGGAAAGGGAAAGCACTGTTCAGTTTAATTTGCTATGCAACTTGAGTCAAGTTCCCTTCAATATAGTGAATTTTGCTCAGGATGCTTACATTGCTTTAACAACATACCAAACACAACTTTGGTGCATTCTTGGCACCTTTTCCACAGATAAGTTGCTTACATGTCTGCCAGATGTAACAAGTTTTGTTCCCTGAACATTTATGGGCCAGCGCCAGTTGTCTCCTTTTACCGAATAACGCTGGCCCATTTGATACATAATATCAGTACCAACTTTAGTTCTGTTGTAAGGTGGAATTTTCAGGCAGTTTCTGTCTTACTTCCTTATTACTTCAAACTGTCTGATGCATTGTGTTCCAAATGCATAAATTTTTCTTTGGTTTTGCCTTGTAAATCATAAGTGTGACTTTTCCAGGCTTCAGCACGTTGGTGGAAATTTTTTTTAGATTGTGCCTGTGTACAGTGTATGAGCATTTCTCATCTGTTTTTACTTATTGTGCCAACAGTGGTGGTTTTGTTCACCAAAAGATTGTTTGCCGGTGCGAACAAGTGAAGAAATTCTGTTGTTACATTTCTTCCTTTCCCCAGGAAAGGCATCACAATATTGTCTGATAACTTCTGACCAGCTGGCCTACTGTCATCTTTCACTAGATAGGGAATTGTGTTCAACATGTATTTTGTTTCAACATCTGCGGCCACCCAGAATTAACCTACTGTATGAAACAACAGTGCACTTTGGTAGGGAACAGTTGTTCATCTACAGTTAGGTTCTTACTGGGTGTATAAGAAGCAATATTGTTTTTTTTACAAAGTTATCAAATATTTCAGATATTATGGCAAATTCATCTGTCACAATTCGGATAGCCCTAGTACTCTTGTCATCAAAGCGCATATAGCACATAATATCTCAGAATTTCTCTCAAGACATTGTCTTTTGGAAAAGAGGATTTCCCAAGTCAGCAGACCAGTAGACTTCCAGTTTCATGCTTTTACTGCCTGTAATACCTCTCAAATAAATGAGATATATAAATATAAATAAAAGAGAAAATAATTTCTTTTTAATCTTATCCCACATTTCTGTGTCAATCAAACACTGTAAACTGCTCAGTGGACTTGTAAAATTGTTCTTGGCATAACATGTGGGCCCTGGGGTTTCTCACACCAGAACCACACCCAGTTTGGACAGAACATGGCAAAATAATTTTAGAATAAATGAATGTGCTGCTCCTGTATCCCTTCAAATTTTAACAGGTATTTGGTTCTCCGTTTCTCCAGTGAGAGACACCAAACCTTAAAGAATAAAATATTCATACATAGAATACAGTACACTCTCATCTGACAGTACAATCTAAAGACATACAGAACCAACTGTTGTAGGAGTCTTCACAGAAGATTTTGAGAGTGGGAAGGCATTGTTTCTAGTGTGGGACATGCAGCAATTAAATGAACTACTGTCATTTTTAGCATGAGTATGCACTATAGAGATAGGCTCTCAGTAAAGCCATGAAGAAAAAATGCTCTCGTGGGTCTGGGTGAATTTATATGCAGTAATTCTGTAATTAAATAATAAATATAAATAAATAAATAAATAAAAGTAATTCTGTTGCATGTTCCTGTCATTTAAGAGATAGTTTTAGCTCTTTATCTGAACCATGAGTTGTAAATTCCCAACAGAATTTGAGTCAGATCTGTGCTAGCAACAGAGGCAGAAGTAAGCAAATTACTACTCATAGGGCTACCAGGATCTATACTAGGGAAAACTTAGTGGGTGCACCTGGTACTACATGCATATTTTCCCTCTTCATTACAATCCCCGGCACTTAGGTAAAGCAGACAAACAAACTTCATCAACCATCTTGTGATACACACTCTTACATGCCCAATGTGTTTCAAACATTTTATAAGAGTCAAGAAACTGCAGTAAATCATCATCATGGCATAGCTTAAAAATAATCATAGAAGGAGCCAATACAAGCCTCCCAAGCTCATCATAAAAAATTTAGTCTACACCCACATGCAAAATGAGCTACATCCCAGATAAGCCCCAAATTTATTTTATGACCCAGTGTATGGTCATAACAAAGGCTATGTTCACATTACAAGCATTGTTGTTCAGCTCAAGTTTTTAGCTCTGATCTGATTTGCCTATTTTGGTGGTTCTATTCATAATTATAAATGACTTGTATTTAACTGTAATGTGAATGAATCTATCCTCTAAAATGTCATGCATATGCACTTTGATACATTTTTGGATGAGTCATATGAGTCAACAACAAAAAACATATTTGTAGGACAACTCATGGCATTAAAACTGACAAAATGGACATGTTAGTAGCTAATATATGCATCAGATTTTGCTCTGTAGGAAAGCAAACAGTTAATTAGCTGTAGCTTTCATCCATTGCTGTTTTACTGTGCTGCTGGTGCTCTCACGATTTGTGCTTCCTTGTCAAAAAATGCTATCATAACATGAATAAATGCTACTGATAGCAGACAATAAACTTGATCTTAGTTGTAGCCCTTAACCTAACCCTAACCTTAACCCTAAGACTTAAAGCTTAAAATCCTATCTTTAAACTTAACACACAACCGCTAAGTAGCATATCTGGACAGGTAGCACAGAACAACAGAACACTTGCTGGCTATTGATGACAGCACTCAACGCGTGCATATAGGCTAGAAGCCATATGGCAGTTCACATGTTACATGGCCACAACTCGGATATGTATTAGGACCACATGTGATGCACATCTGATTTGAAAAGTTCGGATTTGTGTGTCAATATATCTGAAAAAATTAGATATGTGTCACATCAAGGCAAAAAATCGGATTTGAGTTCAGCCTGGTAATGTGAATGTTGCCAAAGACAAGGAAGAAGAATGCCACAGGTAACAGCTTTCACCACCATAACGTGAAGGTTGAACATACATTCAGTTAGCTTCTTGATAAGGTATAAATAGCATATGTATTCAATTCAATTCAGTTTTATTTGTATATTACTTTTAACAGTGGACACTTTTAACAGTGTTTATAAACTTATGAGTCTATAATTTTATCCATTTATGAGCAAGCCTGTGGCAACAGTGGCAAGGTAAAACTCCCTGAGATGACATGAGGAAGAAACATTTACAGGAACCAGACTCAAAAAGGAACGTAACCTATCTGTGACAACGGCTTGTGCGATTACAAATAAATTCACATTCAATATAATTCACTATAGTTTTAACATGAAGTCTATTTTGGTGAAGTCTCCAACTGATTCATTGATGGAGACTTGAGTGCAAGACTGTTCATGGTATTAAGTCCTAAACCATTGTAGCAGAACCACTTGTCTCAACAGAAGTCCAATGCTATCTTCACAATTTCTAAGGTATGTTCAGGCTGTTACAATAGCTGGTCATGAAACTGCTTTTCAGTCAACTGTTCTGTTACTTTTGAGCCTGTGAGAACTTTGTAAAAAATGACTATAATTCCTAAACGGTTAATGCAATATTTTTGTTAAACCCCTTAAATTAATGCTGAAAGTCCACACTTCAATCACATCTTAATGGTTTGTTTTCAAATCTATTGTGGTGTCATTATTCCAATACAATATCTATTGTCATTGTTCCAATACATTTGGAGGGGCTGTATGTACTGTATATCCCAGGAATCATGCTGCAAATTTCGTTGAGCAAGAATGTGCAATGACAATAAAGATGTTCTATTCTAAGGAGTACAGCAGCATGAAGGTAGATGTACAAAAAAAGAAACGTCCCTTTTTCAGGACTGTGTACAATAGTCAACAATAATGTTGTAAAAATCCAAATAACTTTACAGATCTTCATTGTAAAGGGTTTAAACAATGTTTTCCATGCA
>JAQQZX010017772.1:0-15489 GCA_030068355.1 Notoglanidium maculatum | reverse complement strand
GCCCTGTGGTGGACTGGCGACCTGCCCAGGGTGTACCCCGCCTCTCGCCCGAAGATGCTGGGATTGGCTCCAGCTTATAGATAATGGATGGATGAATACATTTAAAACATATAATAATAAAACACATTTAAAACAATATAACATATTGATGTTCTGACCTCTTACTTAGCCAGATTTGGAAGAAGTTATTTCATTAATAATTATTAAGTTTAGCCATATGTTGAATTCTACAACTAACATTGTATTGTGCTTTAAGAAATAACCAGCTTTTTAACCATGTTTGTACATAAAGCCCAGATTGGCTTTTTTGTGAATAACACATCCCTGTCAGCTGTTGCTGCTGCTTGAATAGATTGTATAAAGGTATGAGGCAGGACATTTCAACCAAGAAAGGAGCTAGGAGCTAAAAGCTAGGAGTTAACGTTTGTATCGTCTGCTCTTTCTCTGTCTCATTGTAACTCACAAATTGGTTTGGAAGAATGGTTTGTGTTTTGCTGCATATAACAATTGCATTGAATAATCCATCCATACATCCATTTTCTATGCTACTTCTCCATTGTGGGTCATGGGGGAAGCTGAAGCCAATCTCAGCTGACTTTGAGCAGATGTGTCATACTATGTAGTATAGAGCTGAATGGATACTTCATGGGGTGTGTTTGTTTAGAATGTGCTTACATAGGTTAGTAACTTAGTCCAGGTGTGTGTGATAAGTAATCCAAGTAGGTCTAACTGCAGATGCACTGTATTTAGACAAAGCACATACTACATGACGGCCACTTCATGGAGCTGCCATCTTGCACACTATGCAAGCCTTATTAGACCTCGGGCTAGGGTTAGGGTTAGGGTTAAAATGACAATCTGTTTAAACAGCAATTTACCTAAGCAGACTAATATCTAAATTAAATGTTTACATGGCTCGGAGATGACTGAGATGTTTCTAGTTTATCTGAATCCTCACCTCTGGTGGTATTGCCTTAGCACAAGCCTGACCAAAGAAACATTTACAAGAAACAGGAATAACCAAAAGCAAAGGCCTTCATTTTAAGCTAAGCTTATAAGCCGTACTGCAAGACGGAACTTACTCCAGATCTGGCTATTTCGTTAGTAATGTTACAACATGGCCATATTATGATATGGTCAGGTTTAAACATTTTAGAGCTGTATGCATGTTCAAGGGTTTTTGGCCACAGTTCTGAGTACTTCTGAGGACATTTTATTGTGTTCTCTGTTAATGTTGCACACCAGCTTGAAACTCAAGCCTTTCAAGTTGGATCAGATGAAAATGCAAAACTGCAGTTCTGTAGGCTAGAAGTTGGAACTTAGTGCCTTTAATAATTAATGAATACCAAAATCGTAATAGTCAAGACAAGCTGATTCGTTTTCAAAAACTCACAAAGCACCAATAATGCATTTAAAGTAGAACATGTCTACAGATTAGATGAGCATTAGATGAGATTATTTCTCATAGCCCAAAGACCATGCCTTCAAAAATGGCGTGGAGAGTGTAAAAGGGGGTTATTTGGAAAAACTATTAAATACACTTAATTATTGACAAGTATGTACTTTGTAAAGGACATTGTGCTTTAAAAATGTCTTTGGGCTTCTGCAAAACGAAACAACTTTTATAGTCAAAATGTTCAGCATGCCTTTTTAGTGGTCAAACAAAGTGTCATGGCGTTCACGCCATCGAGGCAAGGTGGGACACAAGTGCAGGAGACGGAGTTAAGGACTGTACAGTGTTTATTAACACACAAATATGGCAGCCAAAAGGGTAATCCAAAACACATACTGGGGTCGAGCGATCGGTAAACAGAGCGGGTTCCATGACTTCGACAGTCTCTGAAATTTAGAGGAATAGTCTCTGTGACCTCGACGGGAACAGTCTCTGTGACCTCGACGGGAACAGTCTCTGAGAATTGAGCTTTAACTGTTACTGGAACAGGAGCAAAAGCGAGCTACGTGACAATGACTGCTGCTGGAACAGGATCAGTGATTTGAGCTGTGAGTGCTACTTGAACGCCATGACGGAGACAGGTCCTGTAATTATGACAGAGGCAGGTTCTGTAACCTGGACAGGAGCAGGAGCAGGAACTTGAAGAGTCCTCGAGGCTTGGGCTGGCACGTGTTCAGTAGCTTGTACTCTCACTGGAACAGGCTCTGTGACTTGCACTCTCACTGGAACAGGCTGATTGCCTCCTTTTTTGCCTCTGGAGGGGGCTCTGGAGAGGTTGCCTCCCTGAAGGCTTCATAGAACAACCGAAGCACTTCACCAAAGTCTCTAGGATTCTGAAGATACGGTTGCTCCCTGCTGATGAAGTTTTCAGCAAACATGCATGCAGGTCCAGTGAATCAATGAATCCTACACCTCACCCAGACAGGATCTGAAGGTCTTGGTTCCATCAGGCTCTCCCAGAAAATATGGCAGTGGAGCAGAAACACACATGGAGGTTCCTTCACCCCATCACACAGCTCAGGCGGCTCCATCTCCCACTTTTGTAAAAAGAGGGTTGGCATGGTGGTCATACAGCCAACCTGGATCCACGGTGATCTTGCTGTGTCCTTGTTAGGGCGACGCATTCTGTCATGGCGTTTACACCGTCGAGGCAACACAAGTGCAGGAGACGGACGTAAGAGCCAAACAGTGTACAAAAACGGCAGGCAAAAGGGTAATCCAGAACACAGGCTGGGGTCGAGCGATCGGTAAACAGAGTGACACAGGTAATCCACAAACAGTAAGAAAAAAAACAGAAGGCAGAGCTCAAAACACAGAAAAGCAAACACGGGTAAATATAAGGCTTGGCAAAAGAGTCATGGAGGCTAGTCTAATGAGTGTCTAGTTATATGAGTGTCTAGTTATATGAGTGTCTTTATATGCGCGGCGTAATTGTTCTTGGATTGGGTGCACCTGTGTTGAGCGCAAGTGCTCCCGGGAACTGTGGTCCTTGTAGTCCGCTTCTGAAAGCGGAAGTGCGTGCTTCCTCTTTGTGCACGACAGAGAAATGAGAAACGCAGCCCGTGTGGCCGAGTCTTTAAGATGCGCTGTGCATGTTGCGAGGAGCGGATCATGACGCTAAGGTGCATCCTTAAAGTCCATTTCATATCTGACTAAAATAAATGATGTACTTTGACAAAAAATATGATAAAAACATTATCAACAGTTATATGATTTTCTTTGTTAAACAACTGTTTTTTTATCTATTTATTATTACTTTTATTTAATGTGGTACTTTTTGTTTACTATGTGTTTACTTTTTTAAAAGTCCCAGCATAAGAGCAGAAACAATAATGCAACAGAACGAGTGCATTAATATTACATTTATATAACTGAGAAGTTGAGGGATTTAGTTGAGGAGAACTGACTGTACCTTTTCCACCCCTGACCAAAATATGGAAAACATTTTTGTTTGTTTGTTTGCTTTTTAATGGGAATCATTTTACTCATACATATGCTGCTCAGAATTTAAGGACAGCTGGCTTAAGCATTAAAAATTGCTCTTTCAATGCTTTGATACAATATCCTTATCAGCTTATTCATTGATAAATCTTTTTTTTTTGTATGTCTGGTTTATATTTCACTATGCTTGGCATATAAGGAGGTTATAACTAAGAAGCAAATAATAAAGAGATAAATCATTTAATCTTACAGTCCTTTAATAAGGTTCAGAAAACAACTTGGGCTTCAAATCAACTTGAACATTGAACATGTCAGTTATACTTAATTAATGAATCAAGGCAATATTAAATACAGAAGTGAATATTTATTCATGTAACTTTTCATAATGCCTTTCGTATATGAACTATTTCTTTGATGTTTTCTCATGCAATTATTCGGTTCTGCTTATGGAGCTCATCAGAGACTTTCTCTCTCTTTTAAACTATCTGATCAAATTACTCCCAATGTAGCCTAATTGGGTTATGGTTGGAAGAAAATGTCAGCAGACTCACCATCTGATTATCATCCAAATATCTCTTGCAATTCAACCTTCATTCAGAAAATGATCTGATTCAGAAAATTATCATTCAGATACCTATTTGCAATAAACAATGCAAAATAAAAATCTTTGATTCTTTCTAGAAATAAATGCTTAACATTTTTAGAAATGAGTCTAATTATCTAATATTAGTTTACTGTGATCTTTTAATAAGAAACAATATATAATTTTGACTATAATCATGATTGCTAAGATGTTTTTTTTTTTCAGTGTAAACCCTGAACTGTTATTACTAGCATGATGATTGGGGCTATGTATTTGCAAGAATAATTCTGGAAAACTGTCACAGTATTAAACATAATACCATATACTTAAAATCCACACTATTTTCTTTCTTGATCTGAGCAATGGAATTAACATTTGCCTATATCAGAAAAAAATTAACAAATTAAATATATGTATAAAAATTACATATACTATTGGGGTACTCAAATGTATCAATATTTTATTACAGCCCTAATGAGGATATGTTATTGCAGAAGACTACAAAGCACTTTTATAACTTGCTGTTTTATAACATACTGTTGTGCTAACTGAATGAAAAGTTTTGAAAAAGTGAACTTTATAGCAATTGCAAAAAAACTGCAAAGTACAACAGCTATACACAGTACAATGCCTAGCCATACAAAGTGTCGCTTAGCTTTCTCAGTGACACAGGCCTACTTCTCTGGCATCCCTGTGTATACACACAAACCTATACACAAATCCACACACTCAGTCACACAGATTGCTCATCCATCCTGCCGTGTGGTTATCTCCTGGTTTCTACACTGATCACTGCCCTTTATCAGTTGCTAGCACCTGGTGATTGGAGTCGCACAGCATGATGATGTACTGTGTGTATGTGTGCGTGTGCGTGCGTGCGTGCGTGTGTGTATGTGTGCATGCATGTGTGCATTCGTGCATGCATGCATGCATGCATCTGAACAATGACTGCTCCTCTTAGTGACACAAAAACACACTCAAACAAGGATAATCAATAAACAGTAAACTTACAGCTCTCTCTTAATCTACAATCTCAAATACTAGCATCATATCTTTAGCACAAATCATGTGCAAATAATTAGTATCCTTAAAACCTCTCTATCATGCAGTATAACTAGTAAGGCAATAGGTTTTGATTGGCTAGACTCAAGAAGGTCAAAGGTTTATGTTTTCTTTTTCAACTACTATTCTTTTATCTGTAATGTACATTTAATTATACACAAACCATTACTGGGCATCTAAAGGAAAACCATTCATGACCACAGGCCCAAGTGCACTTTGATGCAGCATTCTCTGCTCTCTTTTTTCTTTATTTTTCTTCTTTTTTGTGTGTGTGCTTGGATGCTCAGTCCATTAATGCATTGTCCATTTGTTTATTAATGCCTTGAAAGAGTAAGGGTTATCAAGTCAGTAACTTTTTAATAACAATTCACTAAGAAAGGAAAAAAACATATGCTGTTACAGAAAAATAATAATAATAATAATGACAGGGTGGAATGAGTTACTGTCACCACCCTGAAGTAGATTATTTCCCCATAACAGCACATCCTAATGCAGGCGAGTTCAAACAGTTTTCAATCTATATCTATCTTAGATGGATGGATGGACGGACGGACAGACGGACGGACGGACAAACAGACAAACAGACAGACAGATAGATAGATAGAATCTTTGTATGTCAGTAAAGAAACATGTTACATAAGAGACCACTTTTCTGACAAAAAACATAACGAAGGTTCCTGGGTTTTGCAAAAATAGAATGTTCAACACAGGCACAAAAGGGTTAATATTGTAGGCATTTTTGGTGGTGAACAGGGTTCAGCATGTGTGCTCTGAATGGTCTGTAGCTATTCAGCCCCAAATATAGCCAGCTGTGATGCACTGTGTTTTCTGACACCTGTCTATCATAGTCAGCATTAACTTTTTCAGCAATTTGTGCTACAGTAGCTCTTCTGTGGGATCAAATCAGACAGGCTAGCCTTTGCTCACTACATGCATCAATGAGCCTAGGGTGCCCATGAAGCTGTTGCTGGTCTACCAGTTGTCCTTTCTTGGACCACTTTTAGTAAGTACTAACCGCTGCATACTGGGAACATCCCAGAAGAACTTCTTTTTTGAAGATGCAATGACCCAGTCATCTAACCACCACAATACTACCCTTGTCAAAGTCACTCAGGTTAACAGAGATACAGACAGCCATTCACACTCACATTCCCACCTAAGCTGCATGTCTTTGGACTGCGGGAAGACCACCTGGAAGAGACCGACGCACGAACAGGGTGAACATACAAACTCTGCACAGAAAGGCCCTAGGGATCAAACCCGGAACCTTCTTGCAGTGTGGTGACAGTGCTAGCCATTGCACCATTGAGCTATGCAGCATTTTTTTAATAAAACTTATTAATAATCATGTTTCTAAAAAGCTGAAATGAACAAAAGTCCTCTGTTCTGAAGACTCTCCCAGGGTGAGAGTGAAAACCTGCTGGCCACTGCAAAGAGCTATCACTTGAGACTCCTGCCATTAAAGGGAAATAAATGTCTCCATACAAAAACTGTCACCATGTCACATTATATTTAAACAATCTTTAAATAATGTCAATTATCCGTTTATTATGAGCCTTGGATTATTCTGGAGTGTCCCCCATAAAAGTCCCTGCGAATGAGTTCCTACTAGAGAATCACGAATGTATTAGAATGAGTGCATTAATATAAGCCTGTAATTTTAATTATAGTTGCTGCTACAGTCAGAGCTGCTGTTAGAGAAAAATTATTCAACCCCTTCTGACAAAACAGATTTGAGAATTCAACAATGTTGTGATATAACCAATTTTGGATAGTAACAAAGTAAATGTAATTCATTATTATACTTAACTAGCTTTTTCATGTATCTCTACTTAACTTAAGTATTTCCATTTGGAGAGACTTTTTACTTTAACTCCATTACATTTCAAAGTCAAATATGTTACTTTTTATGTCACTAAACTATGAAAATCTGTTCCTTTTTATTTATGAGTGGATAAAAATGTAACAGGTCAAAACTAAGAAGCACGCAACAAGCACACCAATCAAATTGTTTTGAATTTCTTTTGACCTGTTGGATGATTAATTGCCCCTGTTGGATGTAGCAACTCAGCACGAATATGGAAGAAACTACTAAGTCTAACTTGCAACAACACCCATGGCCTTATTTGAGTGGGGTTTTTTAAGTAGCTGAAAAGAAACAGGAGTTGCTCATTTTTAAGTGCCTTCTCTGCCTGCCTCAGCCGCATATGATTTCTTCTTACAAGGATTCTACTTCCAATCTAACGAAAGAAGTAGAGGTAAGCCATTTTCATTCTGATGGACATTTTCTTTAACAAATAATCTTAACAGTAGCTTGCAGCAAACTGTTTCATTGTGTATATTATTAAAATAAATCCGATATTACCATGAACATTGTATGCATGGCTAGTTAGTTAGCCAAGTATGCTAGATAGAGTGGTAACACACCACAACCCAAAGCAGAAGTAGCAAGGCAGGCTGGAGCTATTTCCATTCGCCAGCTAAGTTAGCTGTTTCACCATAGTTCATAGTATTTGAAGCTTTTCAGCTGAATGCTCTAATATTGTGAAAAGGTAAGTATTTGGTGTTAACACTTTAAGTTGGATATATAAATAAAATCTATTCTGGCTAGTTTTACATGCAGCGTATGATGCAAAAACAGTTGGAAGATGAAATTTGGCAGGTGAAAAAGGTCAAAATTCAGCTTCCTAAGACTGTGATCTTAGCCTATGCTAAAAATGTCAAAGTACTCTGTAGCCTACATCTAGGCACACTAAAAAGACATGAAATGATTATTTTATTTATCAAAGAGAGGGATACTGCTATCTGGATATGTGATTAATGTTTTGAATGTTTTCTTTTTGCAGAGAAAGCATGGTAGCCGCATGAAGATGTATTGCCCTAACAGCGCCAACGAAAGAAAAGCAGAGTGCGAGGTGGCTCCTTCAACCTCCAGACAGTTGAAGTTGGGAGAAACTAAGCTAGTTACTCAGAGGAATGTTTATCATCATAGTCTCCAACCTTTTAATGTGGTGCAACAGCCAGCATTTAAAGCTTTCTTCAGCCTAACTCTTCTCTTATGTCAAGGACCACCTTGCGATGTAAGATGGACGAGACTGCACTTGAAATTAAGAGAAATATTTAAAGAGCAATGTTGGGGAAAGGTTTCATAGTTACAACAACAGACTGTTGGTTTTATTGGCTTCACTGCCCACTGGGTTGATCCTGACAGTCTGGAGAGGTGCTCAGTAGCCCTAGCATGCAGGCAGCTCAAAGGCCTATTACTTTGAGTGCATTGAATGACATACATTCTGAATTTGGCATACAGAACAACTTGTTTGAATTACCACAGACACTGGATCAAATTTCTTAAAGCCATTTTGTACATACGGCGAGCAAGAAGAGAACCACAACTCTGGATATGGATGAGGATGTGGATAGTGTCAATGTTGACTTTGTAGAGGTCACGGCTGTTTTAAATGTGGATTATTGCTTACAATTCCAACTACCAAAACATCACTGATGTGCTTGCCACTTGTTAAACCTGGTTTCCACAGTAGATGCACCCAAAGCCTGCTTTACCTGCTTCTGGTGCTTGTGAACGTCTTTCCAGCACAGCAGGACTTATTTTCAGTCCCATGAGAGCAAGAACGGACTTAAACAACTTTGAGAACCAGCTCCTACTGAAGCTGAATAAAAGCTATTACAGCTTTAGTTAGATCATTTAGTTAGATCATTAGTGACATACTGCACTAGCATGCTCACCAAAAGCACAATTAACGGCGTGCTATGACTAATGATGTTTACAGCCACCACTGTTGTTCACTGCCATTTGAGGCTTGTTGTTTTAGTACATGTCACTTGTGATGACAGGTTATGTAATTTGTTTTGACATTCCAGACTATGCTTGTGTCACTTTAGAGTTGTTGTTTTTTTTACAAGATTTCATGTAAAGCAGAATAGGCTTAAATCGTAAACACTTATTGACAATCACACTTCAAAGCATTAGTGAATTGATATAACATATCGTTCCTGAATTTGTGGGGGAATACATGGCTAAAATATTTTTAAAGATTACACATACGCACTAGTGACTGTCAAGTGTCTTTCTTCTGAATTTATACAAACACTTGTTCTACCTATTATCCACCTACCCATTATAGTAAATCTGATTGGGCCAGTTTATGTTTATGCACAGACATATACAGATGCAGTATAGTAAAGCCAAGTTTTTATTAAAGTTATATTTGTAAATAAGTTACAAATAAATCTTAAACCGAAATTTTGCCTGTTCTCATTTCATAGCCACTTGGCTCTACCTAATGGAAATTGTGCGCCTTCAATGTTTTGTGCTTATGATCATTTTAATAGACATCAGTGTCAGATTAATGATGTTTTATTAAAAGATTGGTGTACCAAGAGTGACACTAGAGTCTTTTCACCTAAAATGAGTTGATTAAGCAAGAGTCCTGTTACAAAAATGATAATTGAACATAAAACCATTAATAAATCATAATACTGTTACATTTGATACTTAAGTACATTTGAAGGCAAATACTTTTGTACTTTGACTGAAGTGGAAGTTTAAAGGGAGGACTACTACATTTACTGGAGTAATATTTTACCTTGGCTATCTCTTTGGGTAACTCGAGTAAATAGTTTGTGTACTTTGTCCACCACTGGATATAACTGACATTATCAGGGTAGAGAAAAGGAGTAGCTACAGTTAACATTCCTGTGGTTTGCAAATGATGTTGTTCACTTGGCACTATCTGAAATTGACCACTGACACATACTTGAATGTTTCTCTGCTGAGTGAGAAGCGGCTAGAATGTGAATCAGCCTCATCAAGTGTAAAGCCAGGGTAAACTCCTAGTGGAGGGATTATATTTTACAGTTGGATTATGAAAGTCTGGGGATTGCCCAGGAGGAGCAGAAGTCTGTAGCCAAGGATATAAAAGTCAGCACTTATGTTCTCAGCCATAGAAACCACCACCAGCAAAAGTGGAGGAAAAATGAAAGAATTAAAGAATGAGTAAATGACTAGTAATACTTATTAAACAGTACTGACATATTACTATAGCATGATTTATTTTCCCTTGACATTAGGCATATTAAATACAATGAAACAGTAATGATTATTTTTGGTCAGTAATGCTTATTGGTAATGATGGTAATGATTCATTACGAAACAATGATTTACAGTAGTTGTCACTTGACATCAGATACACAGTGATGTAACCCTAATTCCTGTTTCAGGTTTAATAGATTGTAGTTATAAATTAGTAATACATGATCAGTCTTTACTAAAGGTGTGATGTAGTGTCAAGTGTTCCTTTTAGTAAGACATAAATCATTTCTATCTTACAATTTAATACCAACAAAATGGTCATTTTGCGTTGGCTACATAAAAGAAAGATGTGCGTAAATGAGTAAACTATGAAATCTGGCTGATGAAGGAACTTGTGAGTGAGTGATCCATCTAGACGTGACTGACAAGAAACTGTTCTGAATGATCACTATTTGTTTGCAGCATACACACGGCACAAAAATGTATTAAAGGTTAAACAAATTATGTAAATTAATATGTTTAAAGTAATTATCTTTATGCTTAATTTACAGGGCTATATAACTGATTTAAAACTTTAAACAAGCTATTAAGTAGTATTGAATTCATGTATTATTTATATGTACATGAACAAAGAAATTAACTCTGACTAATGCATCATTGTTAAAGCAGAAGCATAATGCTAATGATAACAATAGAATAAATGCCTTTACAGTCACTGCACTTCAAAATGGCAGAAAATCATCTAAGCACTAAGCTGCTGCATCTGCGTGCACTTAAACCCCAACCACATGCACAGGGAGAACACAAAAAGGCACCCTGGTGCCAATTCTGTAGAATTCTCAATTCTTTCTAGTCAGATTTTTCTAAAACAGCATCTCTGACAGCATTCTTGCTGGAAGACAAATTTCAGGTTTATATAAATCTGTTTGTTCTAATATATTATTGCTTCTGTAGTAAGAATTCACACAGGATATTTCATGGCAGTATTTATTTAGCATTGTTGGAAGAAGTTTTAAGTGTCAACTTGTTCCACAACATAACTATAAAAGGCTGATTGCTTAAATAATTTAAAAGTATGTGTCACACACACACAAATATAAAATGGAAAACAGGATTTATAAATATGACAATAAATAAAAAGAACCCTCCTAACTACTACACACTACCACAATATGTCAAACACCTTCACATTTCAATGTTTCTCTTAATTATAACAGAGAATGCCAACCTTCTCTCATTCTCATACCGTCATTCGGTTCACACACACACACACACACACACACACACACACACACACACACACACACACAGGCAAAATCCAATAACTCTGACAGTAGTATTTAACAACTGGTGGGTTACATTACCTGAGGCCATTTAAGCACTTACACACAGCTCATGGATTAAACACAGAGTAACATCAAATGCTGCCCTTACACACATTGGAATAGTGCAGCTGTACAGAGAGGGTAAAAATTGCACTCAATGAGAAATTTTAAAAACAAACTTGTTTTTTATATTAAGGATTTTTTATGAATACCTTCCTGTTCATTTCACTGTACTCACAATCTGAAACCAGTCATACATTATAAGGATTGTTATTTACTATTTTATTGTAGATTTCTATTTTTAATATTAGAAACCATTAGTTAATTACTGGTACCTGCCAAGAAGACAATCTACAGAGTTTAGAATACTCTGTAAAGAACATGTTTAAATAAGTTTTTGTGGATAAAATTAGAAATAGCTTGACAGTATATTTCTTACCTGTCAAATCAGTCATAGGACTTGAATCCATTTTGTTAAGCAGTTGTTTGTAAACTTCATACATCCTGTTACATCTACAACAAAAGCACCTGTGAACTCCACTTCCCAAGAACACCTCACAGACTACAATCATGGCTAACATGGACTCGGATTCCCAATACTTTTCAAGAGCACTCATGCTGATATGGATTTGTTTGACAGCTTTACTGTTACGTAAAGAACACACACACACACACACACACACACACACACACACACACACACACACATATATATATATACACTGTAGATGTAACAGGATGTATGAATATACATACTATATACTGAGTGCTGTGCAAAAGTCTTGAGTCATTTCTTCATATTTTGCTTTCAAAGAGCCACACTTTCATGTATTTTTACAAGAAATAGTCTTGAGAAATAGTTCTCCAGGCTGCCTGCATACCTCAATAGAAAAAAACATGATGAAACACTATCAGTGATGGATTGCCTCCCCAAAGCTGAGATCTCAACATTATTGAAGCAGTGTGGGATCATCTTGAGAGAAAATGGAACAAAAGGCAGCCAACATCCAAAGAAGAGCTTTGGAATGTCCTTCAAGAAGCCTCGAGAACTATTCCTGAAGACTACTTAAAGAAATTGCAAGAAAGCTTGCCTAAGAGAGTTCAGGCTGTGTTGAACAATAATGGTGGTTGTACACTGTATTTACATGCATGATTGCACATTTTCCCATAAATCACTGTACCTAGTGTCTCATTTTCCTAGCAAAATATAAAGAAATGGGGGTGAGGTATATAATCTGTGCTGTGTAAAAGTCTTGAACCATCCTATTTTTAGTAAAAAAAAAAATTATAGATATTTATTTGATGAATTCTGCATCATTGAGTCAGTACAAATACAAATATATTTTAAATTTCCAAACATTACTTTTCCAAAAAATATTTTTTGTGCACTGGCCAAGTGAGGCAGCAACATTACCTGCTATGCCACAGTGTCTAACACCATTAACTGTATTAATTAATTAGATCATTATTTGTAGGCTATTTTCTTCGTCTCCTCCTGAGCATAAGGCGATGGTGGATCCCATCAAGGAGGCCTTGACTCTGGGATTCATTCACCTGTCGGGGCAGGGTTTTTCTTTGTTAAGAGGAGAGAAGGGGATCTAAGGCCTTGCACTGATTATCATAACCTAAATGTGATTACACAAAAAGACAGGTATTCTCTGCCCCTGATGAATTCTGCATTTGAATACTGCATTATGAGTATTTGCTTATGCCCCTTGGCCTAATGAACTCCTCTGGGAGACTCTGAACTGGTAAACCTTTGTCTACCTAAATGACCTCCTGATATTCATAGCTCCTTGGAGAAACATGTGGTTCATGTGCATTGTGTACTCCAGCCACTTTATATAAGATAAGATAAGATAAACCTTTATCAGTCCCACAAGTGGGAAATTTGCATTGCCACATTGTTGCATCAGAATAATTGCACCCAAGTAAAAATTGCATGTAAGAGTTGTTGCATCAGAAAATTGCACATAAGTTGCATATAGATTGCACATAAAATTGCACATAAAAATGGTGTATCAGAAAAATTGCACCCAAGTGAAATTGCACATAAGAGAACTAACATGGTGTATTGGATGTGTGCGTATGTTTGTTTGTGCATGTATGGTCATCAGCAAGGTCTTTGTTGTGGAGTCTGATAGCGGTTGGAAGGAAAGAACTGCGGAATCTCTCAGTCCCACATCATGGGTGCAGCAGCCTGCCACTGAAGGAACTGCTCAGTGCTGTTAGAGTCTCCTGCATGGGGTGGTGATGTTATCCAACAGGGACGACAGCTTAGCCACCATTCTCCTGTCACTCACCGCCTCCACTGGGTCCAGAGGGCATCCCAGAACAGAGCTGGCCCTCCGGAACAGCCTGTTCAGTCACTTCCTGTCCCGAGCAGAGATGCCACTGCCCCAGCAGACCATACCACAAAAGATGGCTGATGCCACTAGAGAGTCATAAAAAAGTCTTCAAGAGTTGGCCCTTCACTCTGAAACACATCACTCAGTGATGAAGCCGACTATTGCAGAGTCATCAGAGAACTTCTGCAGGAAGCAGTCTGTGGTGTTGTGAGAGAAGTCTGCAGTGTAGATGGTGAAAAGAAACGGTGCCAGAACTCCAGCATTTTTTGGGGATCACCAAGGTCCTTAATATGGAATTTTAGCACCATGGTGGCTCCCCTCAGTGCACTGACCAAGAAGTCACCAACAGGCCTCAAATGGACAGAGGAGTCACAATGCCGCATTTGAATGCCAGCACTACCGGAGTGGAAGCACTGGTTGGAGGTTGCCAAACACACTGTGGTCATCTGGATGGACCATAGGAACCTGGCCTATATTCTGCAGACAAAATGTCTGAATCTGTGGTAGGCCAGGTGGTCCTTATTTTTTGCTCACTTCAATTTTGTGCGGTTATATAGGCCGGGCCCCTCTGCATAAGGCTCTAGATCAGACCATTTGTGAGGTGCTGCAACAGAAGCTGGACCCTACGTCAGCACTTCTGGTGGCTCAGTACAGACAAGGATGTCCAGTCTTACATTATGGCCTATTCAGCTTATGCCCAGAACAAGGAGCTGCACACATGTCTAACTGACCTGTTCCACCGGTTGTTCATTCCCATTTGCCCTTGATTGTGATGGATCACTTCTCTAAGTCTTGTAAGTTAATTCTCCTACTAAGCTCCCTTTGGTGAAGGAGACAGGTGACCTTTTCACCTGCCAGTTCTGGAATGCCTTTTGTCACCTAGTGGGTGCCACTGCCAACCTTTTGTCTGGGTTTCACTCTGAGTCAAACGGCCAGACGGAAAAGGGTTAGCCAGGATCTGGGACACAGCCTCAGGTTCCTGATATCCAACAACTCCTCCTCTTGGGCACAACACCTGGTCTGGGTGGAATATGCCCATAACACTCTCTGGCACTCCTCCTTAGGCATGTTCCCCTTGGAGCAGGAGGGGGAGGTGGGAGTCCCATGGGTGGAGGATACGGTGTGCTGGTTACGCAGAAAGCCAGACAAGTGTTGCAGGTCACTGTAGCTAGGGTCCCCCACTCAGCCAACTGCAAGCAATGCCCAACTCTAGGTGGGGCCACCAAGGACCTTCCTTTGAGGGTGGAGTGCAGGATGTTGATCCCTTTGTATATTGGCCCATTTAAAATCCTTCAGAGGATTAATCTGGTGGCCTACCAACTATATATAGTGTAAAACTGCAAGATGCCTTTCAGGTGAAGCCTTGGCCACTTCGAGGTCCTGGTACAGACTCAGTTACCAGATGGCAGCCACAGGTGTGCAATCAGCGCAGATGCTCCACACCTGTTTGCCACATTTTATAAACCCACGGAAGACAAAGCTTAAATTTTTTTAAATATATTTATATATATTGTCATGATTCTGCCCCTCTCCGCAAGCACGGCAGGCATCACGAACTCAGTTGCGTGCGCTATGCTCTTATTGTCTCCGCATAGCGCGGAAGCGTGCACTTCCGTATCATGGCGTGAACTACATTGGACTACAGTTCAAGTGCGCGCACTCTCCCAGCCAGGTCACATGACCAGCAAGTGGATGCCGGTGTTTCCTATCAAGAGACAATCAGCTGC
>JAQQZX010017594.1:0-15500 GCA_030068355.1 Notoglanidium maculatum | reverse complement strand
TTTTTCTCATTTTGTCTCTCATAGTTGAGGTATACCTTTGATGAAAATTACAGGCCTCTCTCATCTTTTTAAGTGGGGGAACTTGAACAATTGGTGGCTGACTAAATACTTTTTTGCCCCACTGTATGTAGTTAGAACTGCTTCTGAGAGCCAACCAAAGAAAACCTTGGGAAAATCTGAGCTTTAATACTCTTTAAGAACAGTAGGAGGGCCTAAGCTGTCAATCAGACAAAGTGGGGCAGACAGTAAACATCAATCAGGAAGATATGAGAAACCAAATGTTTCATCGTCTATCCAAATAAAATGGCAGCAATGTGACTGAACTGAACATGTGGCCATTTCTGCTGCACTGTCATTTGAGGAAGATGATACTGAATCACACTTTATTTGAAAACAAGATTCAAAGCTTTGGATCTTTCCTCAGAGCTCCATCAAAGCATAACGCTTGTGTGACTCTCCTTTAACTTGTCCTCTATTGCGATTCACACTTGAATGAGCAAAATAATTTTAAAATGCTGTTAGTGATTAAGTTACAAGTCTATTAACACTGATTCCTTATAAACAGCTCCACTGAGATGACATAAAGGAGAAAAACAGCTTCAAGTGACTAGCTTGTTAAACTATTTTAATGACTGAGTAGCAGAGATAATCATTACGCTCTTAGAAAATAAAACAATGTAGTGTTTGTCTGTGCTACACAGACAGGTGTTTACGGCCTCTTGAGTTGAGCTGCTTGATTTAAAAGGGATGTTCCTTCATGTCACTATTTGAAATGCAGGTAAACTTTAAGACTTGCTATGACCAATTTATTTCTGTGATAATTATGTTTAAGGAGAGGGTGTGAAATAGAGCTCCCACTGCGTTGGTTGTGTGGCGCTTTTGACATGCGATGCTTTCTAGCGCTGCTACAAAAGATCAACTGTACAAAACCAAGTGATGAAAACTAACCACCACAGGCTGTAGCTCTCACATTTCATAACATTCAACTGGCTTGTGAGCTCTGTATTCATACTGTGTCCATAAACTATATTGTTTCTGATCTTTTTTTACTTAACTATCCACAATAATGTCTTACAGTCACCGATATTTAGCTAGATTTTAGGCTTCTCAAACTAAGATTCATTTGAAATTGTTCATTTACCCTTTATTACATTTTTGTTTTTCACACAGCTATAATGTTACACAAATGAGCTCTGATTCACTGTATGTGCTAATGCTAATAGTATATAACAAAATGGCATTTGATTCGACTGAAAATGTCTGTTGGAAAATAACTCATGACTTGTAGCCTAATATTATGTTTATGAAAAATGTTTACTTTTGCTCTTTATTTAAAACCTGATAATTAAAATACTGTACATGTGTAAATAAAGTGAGCCACACAGGTACTTTATTTTTTTAAACTTAAAAAAGGTCTGTTTTTTTACCTTTTTATCAAACTTTGAATGACATTGGTTCTGACATAACGGTATTACATTATTTTCCTCGAATAAATAAAGTTACATGTTTTTGAAACTAAGTAGTTATATTAGAAGAAATATAGGCATTATAGGATATGGGGAAACTGATGCTTTAAAGATGCAAGATGCATTAATAATTGTCGCCCTTTGAGCAAAACTCCCAAGAGATTTACATCCTTGAACTATATTTAACAATATGCTGAACCCATAACTTAACATAATGAATTTAACCAAATTTAATTGGGTTTAATCTGACCAATGCCACAATTTTTCGAAACACAGAAAACATATTTGGAACCTCAGTAAATGCTCCTTTATACAGTATATTACAGGACTGTTACATATCCATGTTGCATATCCACTAGGCAGATAATCATTTGTGACCTTAATAATTATCCGGGTTAGACTGAGTGTCAAATAAAAAAAACATGTGATGCTGAGACCGTGACGTACCTATCTACAGAATTAATTAAATACTAATTAAATAGGAGAGCTCGTGTAACATCACCAAGCATACAGAGCTGAGACAACAAGCAATAAGAAATCACTTGTAACACTAAAATCACATAAATGTAGATATAATCATACAAATCAGGCTGGAGCAAAGCAATTTCAGCAATTAATAATAGTTAATGAGGGGTTGTCAAATTCATGCTTCAGTAACCTACGACCATCTCCCATTCCCCAGCTCACACACTTCTGCCAATACCTTATTTGAATATTCATGAACTTACAAGTCCATGCTTTTGATCTCTTCAGGAGAGCTGCACACAATGGCCCACTGATAGCAGCATCTCATTAGTATAATGTTTGCTTTGTGGAACGTGAGGTGCCACTTTTCATGACATTGTCATAATTACGCCATTTTTTTTAGCAGGGATAAGAGGAAAACATCAAATACTGCAACACTGACTGCTCAACTAATATGAGCTTTCTGTGACAGTCAGATACTTAAGGGTAATATTAAGGTAGTTAGATATTGGGGATGGCATAAAAGGCCACATGTAGCCATAGACTTAATGAATCATTAAAATCATGTTTAAAGTAACACAACTAACGGGAACCAAAAACATTGCAGAAGAAGAATAGTTAGCCCATGTTAGAATGTATGAATCTGGATTTTTTTTCCACCATGTTATTACCTCTGACTACAGGCATACCTAAAAAGTGCACCAATATACCATTCGAAAATGTCTATTAAGCATGTCTCATGGGAAAAAATGATAAACTTCCATTTTTAAAAATCAACACCAGGGAAGATACGTGTATTTTTGCAAAGTTTTCTGTTAGAAGATGTTTATTTAATATCTATGGAAGGAGCCACCAGTGTCAGCACTTTGTAACATATACAAGAGATAATGCTGTAACTTGAGGTTTTCCGACAGAGCAAGATCTTCAGGACATGGGAGCTTGCACTTTGCGGTTTCTTGGTAACAAGACAATGACTTTGACAAGACAAGAGATTCTGGTGAGGCAATGACTGTTTATTGTAAGTGACTTATTTCACAGATGGTCCATAGCATTAAATGTAACGTCAAATGGAATCATGTATATGTTTTGTTCTTTAATAAATAAATAAAAAGGTTAGCATTGGCAAATTGCTGTGGTATAAGAGGAATAAAACACTTTGGTAGTGTTATTATTGGAAAATAATCAAATTCTACCTTGTGTTGGGCCACAACACATCATCCCTTTGATAATTTTCCTACAACAGCATGTTCCCAATGGTTTTATTTCTTATTCCTTTTATTCCTGAAACCAGATCATCAAGATTGCAGCTTTCAGTAGGTAATTCCTTAATACAAGAATGTGATCATATTGCCATGAATGACGCAAACATGTGACTGTATATGGCTCATGCTGTGTTAATTTAGAAAAGACTGGATGTGAGAGTTTTATTATAAAAGACAATTTATTACAGACTTTACTATTAGAAATGAACAGTATGAGTACTACTTCACTGCTTGGATGGGTTAAATGCAGAGGAAAAATTCATACTTTGCTTGGTTCAAGGTATGCCACAATCACAATTATAATTATTATATTAAAGTATGTATTTTGATCAGCCCCTGCTGCAAGCTATTCTAAAAAATATAAAGGACTACACTTTTAAAAAGGGGCAGGGACACAGCCTTCCCCAGCCACCCCTTTAGTAAGCTACAGCTACATCTATGTCTTTGATGTTTTTTCTTTCTACTATCAGATGCTTACATCTTACTGGGGCATGTATCACTCTCTGAGCATCTTCTGATCAAGTATGTGTACAGTCTATGTGCTCATATAAGACCTGGAATTTTGAGCGAATTAAAAAAAAAAAAAACCCTCTCAATGCTGTTCATTAATAAAAGTGGATTTTATGTATCACAATTTATCACCTAATACAACCTGGTTGTATCATTTCAAGCAGATGCCCGTGTTGGCCATGGAGCTGTACAGCTTGTGTTGGCACATATTGTTTTTCTACTGAGAAAATCACGGCTGTTGAGGATGCTTCATTTTGCTGTTACTCCCCCATGTTCCATTTGAAATGAGGCTGCCTAGGTAGTCAGCATCTTTGAAAGCCATTAGTACAAGGCTGTACTATTTGGAACATAGTGTAAGGACAACAGTCCTATTTTGAACAAATTGCAAGTATCTTTTCATGGCAAGGCAGTTTCAAAATTCAGACAATTAATGTAATAAAATTAAATACTATAACAATTTTCAAATCTAGTTTAGCATTTAATTAAGATACACCTGCAATAATAAACCATCCATCCATCCATTATCTATACCGCTTTATCCGTCTGGGTCGCGGGAAGCTGGAGCCAATCCCAGTATCTTCGGGTGAGAGGCGGGGTACACCCTGGGAAGGTCGCCAGTCCACCACAGGGCCAACACAAACAAACAGCCACACACGGTCACATTCACACCTATGGGCAATTTAGAGTAGCCAGTTGACCTAATCTGCATGTCTTTGGACTGTGGGAGGAAACCGGAGCACCCGGAGGAAACCCACGCACGCACGGGGAGAACATGCAAACTTCACACAGAAATTTTCTAATTGCGATTTCATAAGCATTCATATGACCCCTCTCCCCCCCTTCTGGTGTAATCAGAAGTCTTATAACTGGTTGAATGAAATTGATCTGGTTGCAATTCAATTGTCACCGTGATGAAATCATAGGTATAATCATATAACCATGCGACCATGTAAAAAAATGGTCCCTGTTTTAACATGTGGTCCCCCTGTTGTTATGGACAAAAAGTAATTGGAAAAATTAAAATCATACTTTAAATTGCTGTTGTAATCCTTGGTTGCAAATCCACTTTAGTTAATGACTCTGAAAAGAATTCACAAAAGGTTTTCCATGCTTCGTGGTTTCCAGCTGTTTTGAAGAGCTGTTCACTGTTAACTTTGTGCTTTTTGTCTGTACCCATGACTAAATTTCATTCTATAAATTAATTTACAAGTGTAGTCAGAGAGAAAAAAGGCTCTTGCAACTTAGCTAACCATGTTAAGACAGTCTGCTGCCACCATCAGCTGAAAGGAAAAATTGCAACATGTTGGCCAGTGGGCCACCTATAATACATTCTAACAGCGAAGCCATGGGCCGGTTAACACTTCTCGAATTTGGCCCTCAGTCTGGGCTTCAGACACCCCTGTTAAAAAACAGTAAACCATAGTGGTAACATAGTAAACAATGGTAAAACAATGGCTACACCATTTTCATTTTCACCCCTCCAAAAACAATGGTAACCACAGTTTCACTATGATGTGTAATTTTCCTTAAAGCAGTACATAACAATGACATACAGGAAATATACAGGAAAGAAGTAGTTGTCCTCACAATGCCACTGCAATCATGTTCATTTTCATACAAGAAAATGACTGGCTTCCAGAAATTCCACTGCTGTACTGCTATTTGTACAGGTTATATACAGTCAGTTGAAAACTGAAGCCATCTGCAGCCGTGTGTGTGTATTTTATACGCTGGATTTTTATATAGTGCACCCCAGCAGAGAACCATTTTTTTTTATCTGAAATAGCATTAAATATCAGCTGCATTTTATTGGCTATGTATTGCTTCTTTCTACTTGATTATTTGTCATCAGAATATAATGGTAACCAGCCAGAAAAACAATCCAGCAGTGAAGTCATGAGCTGGACATAAACACTGAATTTCCTGCTACATTCTCACACCTTTCTTCCTTCTCACACCTCCTTCCCAGGGACATCATTTTCATATTAATTTGAATTTAATATAGGCTGCTAGAGATGCTTCGCTCTCACACCTTGGTCACAAGACATAATTCCTGTGCTTGAATGCAGCTCAGGTGGTTATATATGGCAGTCGAACTGCAAATTGAGGTTTAAAATGATTAATGGGGTTAATTTGTCTCATGAATAGAGCAGCCTGATAGGCTCTTCACTTTTGCTGTTCTTCCATTCAACCCAACTCCAATGTTGTACTTCACGCAAATAAATTTGCAATTAAGTGTCGATCCCATATGCTTACGGTCATTTCTATAGCACTAATTACATGCAGTGAAAGATAAGAAAAAACATGAGAAAAGACTGTGGCCAACTACAAGGCTATAATAACAAGTGTTAAAACCAACACAAATAACTCCACAAGAACATGCAAAAAATGTAGTTGATAGACATGGTGATGAAACTGCAGTCAACAGTTGCTGGGAGACGTTGATGAGATGTTGAGCTGTGCAATGGCTCAGCTATTACAAATGAAGTGCAAATTGTTCCTTATTTCATGAACAACTTCTGAAATTGAATCCAAAAGAATAAACAGTTGTCTTGCACAATAAAAGCACCAATCTCTTAGCAGGCGACTTTAAAAATAACTTATTATTAAGCCAAAAACAAGCTGTACCCTGCTATGTCCAAAACACTAAGAAAAAACATGAACTGAAAAATTCAACACAATATGTAAACTGATTTCCTGACGCCTTTGGTTAACACCGTAGGTCTTAATGGCTTTGTTCGCTTAGCCTTTGTTAGATCAACTAGCGCTAATAGCACCATAGTCTTCATTATCACTTGCTGTTTTATCCCCACAGCATCTGCATGCTCAACTAACTCTGTTAGCGCCATCACCTTGTCTTTTCTATGGTAACAACTCATTTACTGGGACTTGTATGGTAATATAATTACCACAATCTAAGCCTAATGAAATTATTCAAAATATGTGTTGTTATTTAACAAAGAAAAACTCATTGACATAGTGAAGATGTTTATTTAACATTTATGGAAGGGTCTCCATTGTCATGCCAGAGGGGTTTTCAATTACAGAGCACCTTCAGGTTTCTCAGTAACATGAAAAGCAGACTCCTTAACTTCAAGGGAGAGAGAGAAGAAAAATAAAGGCAGGTAAGAAAATTACTTTTTATAATTACTATAATGTAAGTTATAACAGCAAATAACATTTCTTACGGACATTCCATAACATTAAACGTAACTATAAATGGTCAAAAAGCATCACTATAGCATTTGTTGGCTCAGTTAGCATCAGTCCCTATTAGTTTAGCTCACTTTAGTTATTTGTCATAAACTTCATTTAACCGTTGTCAAATAAATTGGATAAAAGATAGGAAAATATAAAGCCCAATCAATACACCAATACCTATTGTTTGTTTTAGAGAGTGTACTCTTCATTTGTGTAAGTTTTGTGCTTGTGCTACTTCACTCACTTGGTAATGAAATATGTGAGATAATTAAAAAGGCCATGCTGGCCCAGCACTAAAGCAAAGCCATTTAATAAAACCCAAATCACAGTTGGTGTGGAATATAACTGGAGGATTTTGTCTGGCATTGGAGGAAAGCAGAGTGAGCAGTGAAAAGGATACACATTGATCTTGAACGTGCCACCCATATCACACAGCCTTTGAGACGGCTGAAAAAGCTTAACAAGGCTTGACAAGGCCTTCCATCGATCCTGATTAGATCTGTGTTAGTCAGTAGAAAAGGGCAGCTTGAATCATGTCAGGCCTTTTCAGCATTCCATTTTTCACCGTTTACCACAACTGCTGTTTTATAAAAACCGCTGTACCATAAAAATGGATTTGCATTTTAAAATATTGATTGCCTGTGGTGGACCGGCGACCTGGCCAGGGTGTACTCCGCCTTTCGCCCGAAACGTCTGCTGAGATTGGCTCCAGCTTCCCCCGCGACCCAGACGGATAAAGCGGTATAGATAATGGATGGATGGAATATTGATTGCATTCACACATATAGCTTACATAGTATTAACTGCAAATAATGATGGAACTGTTGAAGCACCGCCCTGATTCATCACACAACCTTGGTTATCATTTTATCCAAACTGCAAGATCTTCAAACAGTTCACAACAGAAAATACAATGGATGGTGTAAGAATACTATTTGCAAAGGAAGGAAAGGAAATAACCGAAACAAATTCTTCTAGAAAGACAAACTGATTTGACTGCAAATGGACTTTGTTCAAAGACAAATTAGCATAGTTATGTGCAATTAGCTATCAATTTGATTTTAAAACATGTTAACAGCTGGACAAGGGAAAAATGACATTTGAGATTTTTACTTTACAAGCATTGAACTATAATAATACTTGAGTAAAGTACAGATCTTCCAAAATACTTCTTACATGCATTAACAGAGTACAGTTACTAAGGTACTTTCCAACCCTACCGACTACACAGTGACTTGCAGGAGCCGCAACCAATCAGGACAGAGATTAGAGCATGAAAGCATAAACAGGGGTAAGAGTGAAGAGTGAAACAGTATGATATTATATTATAAGAAGAAAAGGAAATCAGGACTGATAGAGTTTTAACTTTTTTCTTGTTGTGGCATTTTCTGTTCACTAACTTGATGGGAAGCTAGTGAATGATAATAGACTTATCCTCATATGGATTTTGCATTGGGACCCAGTTGAGAAGATGTTGAGCAAGAGAACTTCATCAGTCCTGAATTCTGTTTTCTCTTATCATGTAACATCAGATTCTTTCCCTCTCCCACTCACGTGTTCTCCAGCTTTTTCTCTCCTGCCTGTCCCTGTATGGCCAGACTTCTTTTGTGTCAAAAATAAGGGAAGGATTATGTTTGATATATCTGAGTTGGCGTATAACATGTGCGTGCAAATTTCTGACACAGAGCTGACTGTGCATTACTGTAACAGGACTGTCAGGGCCTCATCAATTCAGGAACATCATGATATAAAGCTTTTTTTCTCTTCTGACTCAGAAATCATGTCTTTTTTTCAACCAATAAAATCCTGTACACACTGTAGCTTTAAATGTAAGGTAATGTAAACCAGGTACAGAGCCAAGAAAACAGATTTCAGCTATAAACAGGGAAATGTGTAAGATATAAAGAGAGCTGGGAGATTACCGAATAATTTCAAAACATACCAGATGCTTCAAGCTATTTAATAAGTAAAAACACCAAAAGCTGAGAAAATATAGGGTAATACGAATGAAAGGGGCAAAACTTTGAAGTGTGGGGTTCTTATGTACATTTATTAATGTACCCTTTATTCATACAGGTTTTTACATATTAACTGTTACTATAGCTAATGAAAACAATAATAAGGTCTAACATAAAAATACAAAATACTGACTCCAAAATACAAAATGTATTTGCTAAGAAAGAAAAACATGCAGTTTGTTTGTGTGCTGTAATCCTTACTCGGACACCTGCAAACCCAGATCTATTACATAAAATCCCCAACGCAAAATCACTTGTCAGAGGTTTACCATTATCCAAATCACTGTTTGACTGACATAAGGGGGATATTTTAGTTGTGATCCTATAGAGGATGTTAAGCCTTTTAACTCTTTCATGCACTTATTTACAATACCTTTAAGGCTGTTCTTTAGGAAAATACAGAATGTTAATCACCTGAGACCAGTACTTTAAATTAACATTATCCTCATTTCTATTGCTCTCTGCTCTCTATTTGCCATTCTCAATGCAGAATGGCTCCGGTATATTTTTTTACAAACTTTCTACATAAAATTGCTAATCCAATAAAAAATATGTATTTTAATTAGCCTCCAATGAACGTCTTTGCCTTTTTAAAAAATACCTCTAAAATCAGCTGCATCATGCAACTGTCCTAAAATGCATATATGAATATGTCAACAATACCGTTATATATACACTTTTTTTTTTAAATAGACATTTTTTTCTATAAGTCTGAAATTAAATATTTTAGATCTGAATGTTGAATTTTCTTTTATTAAGAATTTTTATTAACCATTTTATTCATGGTATTCCTATGCATAGCAATCCATTTACTTTTTAATGTAAGTGAGGTATAGCAAAAGTCAAAATTCATATGACATGCAATTTTAAGTAATTGAAAAACCATTGAAAAAAATCTGGATATGTTTTTTAATTATTTAGAAAGGGGTAAAACTATATTCAAATAAGAGAGTAAAGGCTTTAAGCATTTATGGCCGACTTTTATAACCATTGAGCAGACTGATTCATAGCAACTGTTGCCACAGTATTAGATGAACTAATGAAGGATATTAGAGGAATTTACAGCAGGCCATATGGAAGAGTACCACAAAACAACTGGACGAGAATCAAAGTAAATACAGCACATGTCAGGCCACTGTCAACTCTGGAGACAACATTTGCATTCCAGGTTCAAAGATTTCTGCTGTGTAACAATCTGTAAACTTTATTAAACTGACAGAGATGTGGCCTGTATAGCTGTTAATAAAGCTAAAGAAGGTGTGGCTACTGTGTTTTTCAGCCCCAATAAAGAAGGCATGGCATCAGTGACTGACAATCACAGAAGCCACACCTTATTTAGCTTCACTGACAGGAAGAGTGAAGGAGGTATGGCCTGTGTACCTGCCTATGAAGGTAAAGAAGCCATGGTCTCCATGTCTGTCAGTCCTGGTGATGGAGGTGTGGCCTGTGTCCCTAACTGTCCAAGTGAAAAAAGTATAGCTTAATGTCAACCATTAATGTCAGATTACCTTCTCTAATCAGACATATAATGTACCAAATGCTTTAGTATCAAAATAATCTTAGTGTTTAATGTAAAATGTATGCTAATAAAATTGGCTTTCTGGGGTTAATTCTATTATACTAACTGACTGAATCACTGAACTCTTCTGATTTGTATATTATACAGTATGCATAGTAAATATAATTTATAACTTATACGATTTGTTTTTTATACTTTATAGTTGTACCTGTTTGTTTGTTTTTTTAACTCTGCTTTTATTTCATTATAATGAATAAATAGCAGTTCATTAGAATAATCAACTGTGTACAAATATACTAAAAATAAAGTTCAATCAAATTCAAATTAAAGCTGTGACGTTATTCGAGGATGAGTTACAGGCCTGTCACTGCACTAAATGATGACAGCTTTTCTGAATAATTGGATTAAAATGCAGCAGTAACTACTAATTTAAATAAGGGACAGAATGAAAATGACTCATTTATGAAATTTCACTTCACCACATTTCCATTTTCTCACAGAGGACGCATAGTATGACTGTCGAATCAATCATGCCTTGCAGAAATTGACCCAAAGGAGTTCAGTATATTTGAATAAACTCCACTAATTAGTCTGGCAGCATACTCATTGTTGAATTCCAACACATGTTCATATCTGATGTTGCCAGGAACCCCAAGATGCTTTCAATAAAAGACTTAAACTCTGAGTGCATTTTGTTAAATGGGTAAATCCACCTCAACTCACCAGATTTAGAAAAAAAATGTTCCTGAGTGACCATCTCAGATTTGCTTTATACTTTCATACTCTCAGTATTAATGTCACTATTCACTTGAATCTACATTAGTTTCTGAGATACAGAGGCTCTAAAAAGGGGGTGTGGTCCTGTAAAAATGTGTGCTACAGGAATCTTTACAAAGTATCATAAGACATTATTATTATTATTATTATTATTATTATTATTATAAGACAGATTCAAGCAGGTACAAAGTGCAGAAATGACAAAAAAAAAATGGATCTGGTTTTATAAGATAAAATTTGTTTCCACATATTACCAAAATGTTCTTTTGGTCAATTTTCAGTGAAACTGTCAAAAGAGTATTTATTAGATTAGCTGATTGGGCGAGCATGTCATAAATGATTAAATAACAAAATTTGCACTGTCATCACTCCTACTACTGTCTGGCTTGGACATCCACCCAAAATATATCAGTGTATCCCACTTATTAACTGAATTACATATAATACATGCGTTTCATATCAGCAGTGATTTTATTTAATATATTTCAACATCCTCCCCAGAAAATTATCCCTGACTACATCACATGATACATAACAGACAAGTATTTCCAATTTGCATATTTATATAATCTGGATTTCCTAATATAGAACAGAAGTGTAGATTTGTTTTATATTGTGTAAATACATAATACTGTCAAACCTGCATGGAAAAACAGAAATAACTTTTTTTTTTTAAAGCTTATTAAACAAATATGTGTAATACAGCTTATTCATAATATGACTCATTATGCACAGGCAACAAATATATTTAATTTAAATATTTAAAATACTAATTACTAAATATTAAATACTAATTGTTATTTAACCTTTTCTATACTTTAAACATAGCCTTCAGATAATGCCAACTTTTGCAACATTCATCTCTAGTATGATCACATGTACACACTCTTAACAGAATGTGCAGAAAAAGCTACTGAATTATATTTGAACAAACAATGTCACTTTAAAGAAATCTAGATATAGATTTAAATATATAAGGAGAAAGCTGGGGCTACAGAAGTGAGAAAAAAATTCCCCGAAGAGAACATAAGGAAGAAACCTTCAGAGGAACCAGAATCAAAAGAGAGCCCACCTTCTCCTGGGTGACATCAGCAGAACACAAACTCATGATCTAGACATAATATTTGAGGCCTGGGGCTCTTACAACAGGGCCTGAGCTCTAAAAGCGTGAAAGCCTGCTCTGTAATTTTCACCTCTCATTAGTATCAGTGACACCTGTGATCACCTGGGTGCTTATGGATGACAGTTGTGATTTACAGAAAGCCCAGGGCTTCTGTAAGATCAGAGCTATCTCCTCTCTCAGTGACTCCAGCGCAGATGCATTTTGGCAATCAGTGTTCCTTAGTGTAGTGATGGAAATGAAGCTTTTTTTGTGCACCGCTGCGCTGTTTAGCCCTATTCAAATATAAGATGATGCAGCCACAGCCCGCTGCCTTTGTTATTGGATGCGGTCCAACAATGCAGGAGCATGCATTCATATTATAAACATTAGTTCTAAAAAAATTCAGAATCCATTTATCATCATAATGGCAAAGTGCAGCATGAAAACTAGACCTGTAATTGAGTTTATTTTTTGCTTACCATATGAGCTTTTAAATAAAAAAGCTATTTCTTCTGCTGTGAAAAAGGTGCTTAAGAAGCAACAAAGATTTGATCAATTATAATGCATGGAAGTGTGTACAGGAGTCTCCACGGGTGAACAAAACAAAGATAAAGAAAATATTAAGCCCTGGGCCTTCTTTGAAAAATACACCGGATGGCAAGAGAACTAAAGATCAGTACAGGAAATCAGTAACAGTTGCACCTTAATAACTGTTCAAACAAATAGTGCTAAAATATTTTTAGTGTATAGGTTTGAACTGCAACACTATTTTATTCTGATTACTTTTAATGCATGCACTCTTTCAGTAGTCTACATATACAGCACTCTACAGTAGTCCAAGTATATTGTTTTCATTTTTGGCTGTTTAAAAATTGATTCTCATTGGACAGAAGGTACTGATTAATTTTCTCTTGTCAGTGTAGCACCAAAGGCACAGAACTACAATACCCATCTAATATGAATTACATTACAGGCTACATTTTTTTTATTTTAAAATGGATGCAAATTGCACAGCACATGATCTTGTCATATCCACGTGAGAGTAAGCTGACCTGAAACACATCTTATAGTATAGTAAGCGCTAGTCACAAGTCCTGTCTTGTGCAGCACTCTTTGTCAAGTTTTTTTCCATTCTTCTTGTTGTGCTTTGTGTGCCATGCTGTAGCTTCTAGTTCACATGATTCTCGCTTTGGGTAGTTCATGTAGTTCATGTTTATGGTTCATATGCTCATCCTTGTGTTTGTTTTGTTTGTACATATAAAACAATAATATTGTTTGTAATATTGCATCCGCCTCTGCTATCAATCCATGACATCTCTAACAGCAACTCTGACAATAGTTTACAGTAAATCACTAACAGCTCATACTAACAGCTAATTCACATAGACGCTCCACTTAAACAAATTGAATAATGTGTGCAAAGGCTGATCTGGTTTTCTGATATGTTTTTTTGTGAGGAGACATTTATGGAAGGAGCCTCCAGTGTCAGTGCCTCCAATGTCCTCCAGTGTCTTAAGGACAGAAACGTATATGCTTTGCGGCTTCTCTGTAACATGACAAGCTGCGTTTTTTATTTTTTGTCTTTTAACTTCAAGAGGGAGAAAAAGTGAGGCTGGTGAGAGAATGACTGTTTATAGCTGCTATATAAGTGATGACAGGAACTTACTTGCTTAATGGCCATTATAAAACATTAAATGTAACTATAAATGGATAAAAAGTATGGTGTGTCATCCTTTAGTAATTAAAAAAAGTTTAATCAAGTGGTGCAACAGAAAAACATTTGCCCTATTGCCAGGAGATTCAGAGGAGAGTTTGTCATCAATGGCTAAGAGCCAAGAGAGCAAGAATGTGGTTTCATGATGGAAGGAATGCCATACTCTCTCTCCTGTGTCAATCACAGCCATTGACGGGGGTCGGCGAGCTCATACATGCAGAAGAGGGTAGATAGCGTTTTCTTCCATGTGTGTTACACCACCTTGTGACACAGTATGAAAATATGCAGTCTGGCTTCACGTCTCAGAGGAAGCACTTGCTAGCTTCCATTTTCTTTTATAAACAACACGGCAAAATAGGAAATCACGCAATATTTTTAAAACCTCTATTCTCAAAATCTGTTTCATTTTTATTCAGAAGCAAAAATCACCAGGCAAAATCTGTAGTTTCTAATAAAATTAGTAAAATTCATCTTCACTGCAATCGCTAATTGGAAGGACATTGCAGAGAAATGTATTAAAATGTTAATAATTTTTGGATTTATGTTCAATTTTACACTGAAAGATCACAGTAACATATTTTAACATTATTTTCTTGATTAAGAAATAATGAATTAATATAATTAATATCCCAACGGTTCTGTAAAAGCATTTTAATTCTAATTTATAAAACGATATACATTTTTGGTTTTAAAATCGATGCAAATGTACACGTATTTAATTAGATGAACTCTTGTTTGCATCACTGTAACTATATTTATGCCTTATAAAAATGTACTGTGATGTCTATTGCTTTGTAAAATAGTTTATTTGCCTGTAGTTTCTTTTTTTTTTATGTATGTTACAACTCATGCTGACAGAAAAGCCGTAGTCATAGACACAAAAGCTGCCCTTAAGGCCAATTCCCACTGAAAGCCATTTTGAACCATTTCTTAGTTACAATTCTCTTTAAACGGTTTAAAACCACACCAACCCCATGAGACTCATGACTCATCTGTCCTGCTGCACTTTTTCTCCCTACGCTGTGACTTTCCTTTTCAATTGAACACACACAAGTGAAGCACAAAACTCCACAGAAATCCATTCAAATCAAGCTCTCCTACACATTGTGCAATTTACTTAAAACCATCCATCAACATTGTGATAGTGCTGCCTATAGAGTGAAACTTATTTAAAATTCAGAACGTATGCTCTGTGCATATATGCAGGTATTCAAAAAAATGGTGTGTTGTGGTGTTACATAACATTTGAATTAAATCACATTGTATAAGCCTGCATCTCTTCAAGTTGCTGCTCGTGCTGTGTCACAGGGCAGTGTAATACAGTAGAGGCAGGGTTGAGTGTTGTTTGAATTTCACTTATTCAGATGCTGCTTATCTGTTCCGGTTCTCATTGATTCCCTTTTCCAGTTACAAAATGGTAAAAAAAAAAAAAAAAAAAAAAAGGGGGGGGGGGGGGGCAAAAATAT
>JAQQZX010017449.1:0-13580 GCA_030068355.1 Notoglanidium maculatum | reverse complement strand
ATTATTATCGAAATACTTTATTATTATTATTATTATCGAAATACTTATTATTATTATTATTATTATTATTATTATTATTATTATTATTATTATTATTATTATCGAAATACTTTATTATTATTATTATTATCGAAATACTTATTATTATTATTATTATTATTATTATTATTACCTGTAGTGTTTGGTTTCTTCAACCCAAGAAAAGGAGCCTTTTTTAAATAATACACTTGATAATGATACTGGCAAAATGTTTCATTCATAAATGTCAATTTAGCAATTACACACCTATTTTATTGTTCTCCTGAAGGATGTTGAGCAGTATGTGAAACTACTTTCTAATTCGACTAGCAAAATAGCTACCAAAGCACTTAATATCTGTATGTTTTGTAATATTTTTTTGTCTAGTGTGATATACGCCTGACTCTTTTGTTATTGTTCTACTTTTATACTATCCTCTGTATACTGAATCTATGATATGTTCATTAAAAGTATTATTATTATTACTACTTACTTATTTATGTATTTACTTATTTGTTTGTTTATTTTTACTGAAACCTACTGACTGTTAAAAAGTGCTGACACTGGAAACTCCTTCCATACAAGTTAAATAAAAACTTACAGAAAACTTCTGAAACACAATTATATAGTTTTCTTTGTTAATATAGACCTGTGATTTGCTTTGGAGCTGGCACTATCATCAGAACTGCTGTAACACACAACCCGGTTAGCCTGCCAGCTGCACTACTTAACATTTTCTATTGCATGCCATACTAATAAATATTCTGCTTTTGTATTTTTCCTACATCCCTATTACAAATTGTAAATAAATTCCATCATTCATCTAATTTGTTAGGGTAAATGTACATAAAAGCCTGCAATTTTTTCAAAACACTCAATGTCAATCCCAAACAATTTGGAGAATTTTGTACAGTGGCAAAACTGACATGAGGATGGCAAATTTGGTTTCCTTTTCTAAATTGCTAATATTACAGGAAAACATATTTGTATTTAGTGAATCTCGTTAGAAATCTTTGCACAGGTAATCTCCATGAATATTAGTTATGGCCCTATTTATTTCTTTTTCTATTCAATGGCAGACAGTCTTATCCAGAATGACCTACATAAGTGCTTTGTAGTCTTAATAATAATAATAATAATAATAATAATAAACCACATATCTTTTAGCTAGTCCAAGATAAGTACACTGTATGGCCAATGGTATGTGGTCACCTGACCATCACACCTATATGTGGTTCTTTGCCGCAAAGCTTGAAGTACACAATTGTATAGAATGTCTTTATATCCTTTAGCATTACAGTTTCTCTTCACTGGAACTAAGAGGCCCAAACTTGTTCCAGCATTGCAATGCTTCTATGCACAACGCCAGCTCCATTTCACTTGCCAAGGTTGGAGTGAAAGTACTTGAGTGTCCTGAACTGAACCCTTTTGGGATGAACTGTAACACCGACTGAACCCCAGGCCTCTTCAACCAACATTAGTGTCTGACCTTGATAACGCTCTTGTAGCTGAATGAACACAAATACCCACAGCCACGCTCCATAATCTAGTGGAAAGCCTTCCCAAAGAGTGGAGCTTATTATGACAACATCTATAACAGGAAGTTCAACAAGCAAATATGGGAGTCATGGTCAGGTGTCCACAAACTATTGGTCATACAGTGAATATCAGGGTCTAAGAATAATATTCAGATTAAATCCTGTCAGAGAGGAGCAGGAACACATTTAAACGATGAGGCTGGAAGTTGAAAAGCTGTTTTTTGATGCTAAATCTGTGTTCCATGAAACACAGATGAAGGCGTTGCAAAAAGTTTCAGAAACACGACAGTACATTAATATCTTTTTAGGTTGGTTTATTAATCCAGTGAGCTTTGAATACATTACTTAAGGCTTCATAACGTAATACTTCTAAACAACTTTACATTTTTAATAAAGGCTTCTTTTTTTACTCTCTTTAAATGCTAATCGATTGCTCAGTGTGCGTTTGAGTGTCCGTTCAGGCGAGTTTAACCGAGCACTGAGCTAATCGAGTAGCGCGTCCTCTCGCGTTTGTGTCAAAATGCCTGTTGGTCGGTTATTACTGCGAACTTTAACTTTAAATAAGAGTAAGTATTGATTTGGGGGGTTGTGTTTGGGTTTGGTGCAGTTTGCTAATATTTTTACCGAATAAAATACTTGTAAATGTTTCCATTTTGCCGTATTAGCTAGCTAGGTCTGCATGGCTGACCTTAATTTAGCCTGTTAGCCTAGCCTAGCTTAGCTTAGCATTAATGTAGGTGTTTGCGTATAAACAACAATAAAACGTTTGTGTTGTTGAATTGTTGATTCTGATTACAAAGAGGGTGTTGATTTATTGTCTATAACAGCAGTTCTGACAATAGTGCCAGCTCAGGTTTATAATAGGTTTATCAGGCCAATCACAGGTTTATAATAACCAAAGAAAAACACTGAATCGTGAATATGGTTTCTGATTTATGTTTATTTAACATTTAGAAGGAGTCTCGGGTGTCAGGGCTTCGTCGCATTCAGAAAGTTATCAGGACAAGACTTTATACTTTGGACATATGTTATGTTGTTGTTTTTTTTGTTTTGTTTTGTTTAATTATTATTAACTTCAAGAAAGAGAAAAGTAAGGCTGGTGAAGGAACCACAGTTTAAAGCAGCAGTTATAAGACAGTAATGATGTTTGGGTTGGTGACAGGAAGTCTGCTTCACATCAGAACATCAACACTGATTATTTTCCTATGACAGTACACCCTAAAGTGTTTTGTTCCTTATATATCATACACTTGTCCTGTTGTTTATTTACTTTATATTATCCAACATCATATTTCCTTCTCTTATTCACACCTTTTAAAAAAATTGTACCTGACTGCTTTGCTGTTGCATTTCTCAGTCTTACCTTTTATACTTTTCATCAAACTATGACGTTTTCTTTCTTTTTTTTTTTCCAGTCGTGAGCAGAAATGCTTTCACTGCAACCAAGCCGGATCCGTCCAAACCCAACATGCTGCGAGTAGGTCTAGCCTTCGGGACCACCGCTCTCCTGTGGACAATGGTAAACCTGACGGTTACAATATTCTTTCAAAAGTTTTTTTCAGGAATATTACAAATTTCACTACTATTCCTGTAAATTATGTGTTGCTGAATGAATGCTCTTCTTTTAATCAGCTCTTCAAAACGCACTGGAGTGACGTGCAGGAATACAAAGCAAGAAATGGACTGGAGTAATGAATCATAACGTGTAAGCAACACTTAGCCTTGAGCGTCTGTCTTTCAGGCTACGTTTACATCGCAAGTGGCTCGAGCTGAGCAAGAAGAGCGTCAGTTACCTGTGATAAGTTAATAATTATGCAACTAATCATTTTGTTTTTCTTCTTGCAGATTTTTCCCTGTACGCGTGTGCTTCACTGCTTTGGTGTCATCTATAGTTATGTAAAATAAAGATGTATATGTGTTACGTATTTCTTTGACTGTTTGACTTTATTAAAGATATTTGAACTTCAGTGTTACGGATTAGCACTGGTAATATACAGAAGGCTGGCATTAAAGGGGAAAAAATGGCTTGGGTTGGGGAATTTACTAATTTTGCTGTCATGGTTGGGATCCACTTTTCCCCTTAGACTGAAGTCCGATGAAACATTTCTCTCCTCATGAGATAACTGAAGGATGAAAAAAAACTGTAAAATGTAATACCCGTTTTCTCTTTTTTTTAACATCTTAACAATTCAGAAAATTCTAAAAAAAAAAAAACCTCTAAAGATGGTGCTACTGCAAGATTTAGTTTACGCTCTATAGATAAGCATTTTGTTGTTGTTTAAATACCCTTTTTTTAAATAAAAAATGAAGGAATAAGTGAATAAATGCTGTTTAACAACAACAAAAAAAAGATAAATCAATTTTCATTGGACCAATCTAATTGTTTTTAACGGAAAGAGGCAAAATCTTTATCACTTGATTTATGCACTACATATGTAAGTTTTACACTTAACACTAGCACTCTGAATCTTTTAGCAATAGGCTTAATACTTCTAAACACCTTTAATAAAGCACTTAGAGGTGAAGTAGGATCGAAGCAGATCTTAGCTTTGCTTATTTATCTGAATTGTCCATTTAGGTTGGACATACTGTGCTGTAAAAAGCGCACCATTGCCATAAGCATGTTTTGGGTTTTTTTGGTGTGGGTGTGTGTGTGTGTGTGTGAGAGAGAGAGAAAATGATTGTTTTAGAGACCAGTACAATATTTTAGTGTTTTTAATAAACTATTCATTTGAGGAATAACATACACACTCGTAACTGCACAAATTTCACCCTGATACATTTTTCTTTCAAAGATTTATGATCCTACATGCAAGATTTGGTTGCCTCAGTATGTTGCTGAATTACAGAAGAGCTTCTCATGCAACTATATCAATATTATGAGCAAATAAAGGTCCAGAATCAAAAATTTGGACAGCAAAAAAAGTAATTACAAAAGATGATATTTAAAATGATATTTCTATGTGATGTGTAAGAGCACATTTGGACGGGGAAAAGAGCTATTCTTGTTTGTAATTTTTTTTTCTGTTTTACTCTAGGCCCTTGTTTTACTGAACAACCGCATAACGGGAAAAACGTTGTCAAGAGTCACGTGGTGTCGTCTGGACAAATTAGATGCCGCCGTCTAATCCGGGTATTTTTGGCTGTACACGCGATGGGAAATTCGGTTCTTTTTAGTGAACCGAATCATTTGGCTCAGCTCAGCAATCAGAGCCGGCTCTTTCCTTCTGGCTTTATAATTCAGCCAAATTTTGCAATGTTTTGAGTTATGATTGGTATGTGTGCACGTATATCACTTAAATTATTCAATGTAATTATACTAAACATTATTCTCGAATACCATTATTGTAGGCTACATTTGGTATAAAGACATTAATGTAAACGTACCAAACACTATTACACGCGTGTACTGAAGGTTTAATTAATATTGAACGCTATAAATTGAACGTTGATGTCCATTTAAAATGGAATAAAATTAAAAATTAAATAATAAACTATCCAAAACACAAACTACTCCAAATAAATCACAGGCTAACAAATGAAAAATCGAACCGCTTTAACAATGACACATTGTAAGATTGTTTTAGGGCAGATTGGCATTAAGATTAATTATTAATTAATGGCTTAATAAATAAAAAAAATAAGTAGTCAATTATTATTTAGTATTTACTAAAAAAAAAAAGATCAAAACCGACTCCTATCGTTCACGTAAAGGAGTCGGTTCATAGAGCCGACTCGTTCGTAACTTTACTACAAGCTAGATAGCTAACTAAAGGCGACGAAACTATACAAATTTCTATTTTCGCATTTGTAAAACCAAAATATCGTCAAGGGGCATCGTCTCAGCCTGCTACAAACGACCTAACTTGCTAGTTATCAGTAAATGTTTATGGGATGTGTAAAAATCATCACGACACGTTTCAGAAAAAAATCCAAACTATAGCAAGAATTATGGTCACAACAAGAAAGCAAAAAAATATATTTTTTTTTCATTGAAAAAATAAATAAATAATAAGACTCAAAAATGAATGAGGGATTCACTTCCGGAATGAGCGTGACGTTTCACGCCGTGCGTCATGTCAATTGGGTTGGCACACGTATAAGAACCGACTCTTTCGGTTCATTGGCATTTTTTATGTACTTCAGATAAAATGCGATTTTCTGACCAGTGATTGTTCCTTTTTAGAATTGTGTTACGCACTCCCACGTTTCACTGGAAGAATTTTATTACATTACAGTGCACTTAATGTCTCCTGTATGCGAGTCGACTCTTAAGCTTCACCTAAAAGAGCCGGTTCAAAGAGCTGACTCATCTCTACTGCTCTCACACCCCCTTTTCTATAAAGTCCTGCCCTCTCCGATTTAATCGTATTTGCGTATTTGGTAGTGTTTCATCGCTGCATTTCTTCCCCTTTGGCACTAAAAAGAAAAAGCGATGTACCTGTGTAGGGCGGCTTTGCAGAGGGTTTCTCCTTTGGTCAGACACTCCATTACACAACGGACAATTCTGCACAGAGATGGTGAGAGATGACATGCATTTATGCTTTACATAGCACGTGTTCTTGAAATTTGCCTGTCTAACATCACAAAGTCGTCAGTGTCCTATAGCAACATTTAAAAAAACACTTGAACACTGGATGCACTAAATGATGAAAGTGAAGTTGTTTGTTAGAGTGAAAACACGTGTGTGAGCATGCATGCATGCATGCATGCGTGTAAAGGCGAGGTGAAGGTCACATCAGTCCATTTACATCATTTGCATGCTTGTTAATGTATTAATCAAAGGTTTTTCCATCAAAGATTTGTTTTAGGGGGATTAAACAGAGCAATTGGTAATGTAGAGTTTATCTTTAGTTCAGAATGGCATTCATTGTCCTAAAGTACACACTGTAATACTGACTAAAGGGGATTTATGTAGAAAAGCACATCCTGCCAAGTGCACGTGGACACTCTATTTACTTTAGGAGTGAATTTGTTACACCAACCTTTTATATATTTTGACATTTTGTAAGATTGTGAGCAGAGTCTTGTTTATTGCACAGTGAACATGCAAAAAACATGATGCAATACACCAAAGGTTTCTAGTTCTACGATTGTTTTGGAGGTTTTTGTGTTGTATATTAAGACATATAATTTAATGGTGGAATATTACATTTATGACCTTCATTGGACCTGGGAAAAAATGGCTCCGTGTGTGTGTGCGTGCGCGCGCGTGTGTGTTCATACATGTATGTGAAACGTGCAACTGTGTTAAAACTCAACAGTCCAAAAAAAAAAGTTTTTTTCCCCCATTAGCTCAGATTTCCAAATACAACCAAGTGCACAAGATTGTTTACTATTCATCTTAAAGTTGCATCGATATGCAAATGAGCCATGTCACTAATTTGAAGGGATTAAATAGTGCAACAAGTTTGTAGTGATCTCTTTAGGGTTGTTTACATTACACTAACCTTCTGATAAATTATTTTGTCACCTCTCATCATTGACTAGCTGCAGAACATCCTCACAAAAACAACTGCTCAGTTTAACCCCCAGTTCAAAAACCAGAATGTCTATGGTGGGATAAAGCAAAAGGACTTTGGAAAGCACTGATAACAGGACTCCGAAACTGTGTTGGTTTGTCACCACATGCCATTTCTTAAACAAACACACGTATATGTGTACGCGTGTGTGTGGTGTGAGGGTACCCTTTGGCTCCTGAAAGAAACCCTGACCATGTACCTGAAGGCTGAAGTTTGGGATAACGAATAAATGTTTCTCTTCAGCGCAGAGAAATCATTCCTCCTCCTAAATCCCAACTCCTGAAACCAGGAAGTGGAATTGTGCTGGAAAAATATGTCAAAAATGCGAATATGGAGATTAATTATGACATTTGTAGGAAGTATAATGAAGTGGTGTAGTGGCTAGCGCTGTCGCCTCACAGCAAGAAGGTCCCGGGTTTGATCCCTGGATCACCCGGGTACCTTTCTGTGTGGAGTTTGCATGTTCTCCTCGTGCATGCGTGGGTTTCCGCTGGGGACTCCGGTTTCCTGACACGGTCCAAAAACATGTGAATTAGGTTAATTGGCTACTCTAAATTGCTCATAGGTGTGATTGAGCATGTGAATGGTCCCAGCCACTAGGGGGCACAGTGAGGGTTTCATGGTGCCGGTCCCAAGCCCGGATGAATTGAGAGGGATGCGCCAGGAAGGGCATCCGGCGGAAAAACCCCAGCCAAATCAATGACGCGGACGACAGACGATCCGCTGCGGCAACCCTGAACAGGGAATAAGCCGAAAGAAGAAGTAGGAAGTATAATGAAGATTTATGAAAGGATTTATGGGCAAAATTCCATCAGTCCAGTGCAAAAATAAAGAAGCAAACGTCAGACAACAAACACATCTTGGGCAGTTGAGGACATGTCTACATGTCTGTCCATTTGTTTACATACGAGCTAGCATGCATGGCTGACATCACAGCAACATGAAAGTTGGACCGCTGCTAATGTTTATTTGAATGAAAACAATAAAGATATTTTTCCATCTAAACATTTTTTTTTGTGTTTTTTTTTACCATTTTGGAATTGATCAGCAGAATCGGATTTGAGATCGATCAAATTAAAACGATATCCAACCCGAGTGGATATTATTGGTATAAAAGCAAAGTTTTCGTCAAACCAAATCTTTCATCATTTTATGCTGTATTTTTTTTTTTTTAATTTTTTTTGTATAATGTAGCCATAGCGACATCTGATATACCTCACGTATAGTGCTCGCTGCATTGTACCTTTAATGCAGCCTGACTGACGCAGTGACTGTTATATTGAGACGATCTTTAGGACGGTCCTTCTGATCATTGGTATATTATTCCCTTATGTACTTGCATATTCATTTAAGGATCATCGGATGATCAGGGTACCTTTATTTATTGGTGCAAAGGATTTGGTCATCCATTTAAAAAAAAACAAAAAAAAAAAAAAAACATTGGATTTATGAGAAAATTAAATCCTCCCTCACCATAATCTCTACAACTAAGCATAAGCCGCCCATGTTTAAACTCTCTTTAAAACGGCCCTTCTCTGTCCTCAGTCGTTCCTCGGAGGTTCATGTCGTCGGTTCCTGGTGGCACAGGAGAGAACCTGGTTTACGTAGTATTGTGTGGTGGAGCCCTCGCTGGTGCCATAGCTTATGTAAGTATATCGGCATTTCAGGCCTGCGAGTATGAAAAGCAGCTTTACTTGATTATGTAATGTGTTTTGCTTCACAGACATACAAGACGGTGACCAGCGACAGCGCTCGTTTTACCGACCGCGTCACAGAGATCGGGACACGGCCCAAGAACGAGTGGAAGCCCAAACCGTGGCCCCCAAAGAGTGAGTCCTCGGAGCGCAGCACTCCTTAACAACCCGTTCTGCTTACGCGCTGTGTAGAGTGCTGAGTGTATTACATCATAGGCTGGATTTAAGAGCACATATTATGCATAGTTTACATACACTTGAGTTTCTCATCAATACATGTTTGTATTCGTTCGATTCACGTGGAACGAATATACATGTTTGAATTAAGTAAATTCAGTAGTTCTGAAATTCATCGTGGTTTAAGAGGAATAAAACACTAGTACAGTCCATGAAATTAATCCAGTTTGGCGAGGTGAACGTAACTCCGCTCTGCATCAGGGCTGCATCACACCACCCCATTGGTGTTTATTTTCCTAGAACATCACGCCGCCTTTGTTTTACTCCGTGCATGAGGCACGGTTTGATGACAAACGCGCTGTAATCTCCTCAACACTGCTTTGTCCGATCCCATCGTTCCTCTGTTATGGTTTTCTTTAGTCAAAGACAGCAGTTAGGACGCCGTCATGGCTCGTTTCACTTCATACACGATTCCGTGCCACTGATAAACAAATCTCTAAATATACCGGATCTCTGCCAAGCCACGGTTCCACCCTCTTATCTCCGTTACACTGCTGTATAATGCATGAGGTGTGGAAGTATAGAGCTCAGCGAGAGATATAGATCAGCGATGGGGTGGATGAGGAAGCCGCTGGTTTTGATTCAGGGCCGTAAAGTCTACATTTGTTCTGTAGATGGTATTATTTAAGGTTCTAAACACCTGAATAACATCCTGTAGTAGCGTATTCCTTACACAGGGCCTTAAACTAAATAACCGTACTCCTATGAGCTTGTCAGTAAAATAAGTAAAAATGCTTGCCTTTTTTTGTTTAGCAATCTTAAAGGAGGACAGCGTATTAAATAATTAACCATTAAACCTTTTTTAAAATAAATTAAGCACCAGTGACGAGGCATTCACCCGAAACTAGCACCTAGTTTGTGTTGGTGGAAAGGGGGTACAAGTGTAATTGTGCAAGTGTAATGTTTTATTTTATTTTGTTTAAAGTGGAAAAAACCTCACAACCCAGCGGTTATTAAACCTGTAAATAATGTTAACTGGATTCTAATGGCCATTTTCATAAAAATGTGTTCTGTGAATTCTGTTTGTTTTTCTACATTCTGCGTGAGAAGTCGGATTAAAACACACCCACGTTTGGTGTCCTTCCAAGCTGGCAACATTCCTTCCCTTTCAGTGCAGGACCGGGATTCAATAACATGACAGATCGCATTTATTAGACGTCTGAATAGAAATGACATGCTTGTGTAGGCTAGACGAATAAACGCGTCACTTTCGATATCCATCACGGCTGCGAGAGAGAAATGTGCCGACGATTAACGTAGACCAGGATGTTTCTTTTGTGTCTAGCGTTTGTGGGATTTGAACTGTTTGTGTGTACACCACAGCGCTGTTGAATTCTGATTGGCCGGAAGGGGCCGATTAATTCTCTATGACGGCAGCTCGAATGGCTGCAAGGCAGATCACAGGTTTATATTAATGCACTCGTTCTCACACTAACTTCATGTGGAACAACTTTACTGCACACAGAGACTTGCTCTGTCCATATAAAACATCTCTACTTGTGAAGTGAACATTGTGGAAGGAGACTCCAGTGCCAGAGGTTTTCCGCTCTGGGAAAGTCTTTAGGATCCTTTAACGAATTTGACATCCGAGGTATTTCCTTTTTGTCTTACTAACTTCGAGAGAGGGGAAAAAAAAAAGAGGCAAGAGGGGATGATTGCTTGTAGCTGCGACAACGTGTTCTGCGGACATTTCATCGTCACGTTAAATGTAACTATAAACAGATAAAATGTGCGACATTTGTGTCCTCCTTTAAAAAATTGCAATCGATGACAATTAATGCTCTTAAAGGAAAACGAGCAACTTCGGATTGGCAATGGAAACTCCAAGAAGACCACCCCGTCGTTAAAGGGGCAGCTCAGCCTTCCCAGAATCCTCTGCGCCAAGTAGCGAGTCGCCATTTTCGACGCCATCGACGGTCCAAAAAGGATCCATGACGATACGGCTGCATCCTAGGCCACAGGTCTTAAATTGTAACGTGAAATTGAATATATTGTCAATAATATTGTCAAATAATATATGGTCAAAATATGTACTGTATATTTTAAATTCTGCCCACTGATCCATTCTGTTTTCATATGGTTCCACGTGTGACCTGCAGAAAAAGTAAAAGATCGAGACGGGTTTGCACAGAGAGCCAGCAGGTAGCTTTCAAACCAAAATGAGCGCGTTGGATTCTGGGAAGGGTGAATTATTTTCCTGTAACAGCCCCCCACCCCCCCCCCCCCCAGGGTACCACTTTTATTATGTACCACTTTAAGGGTACACATTTATATCCAATGCTAAAGTGTTAGTCTGAGTTCCTGAAGTAATAGCAAGTACAGGAATCAAGTGCAATATCAAAAACTAACAAGCACAAGTAGTTTTCTTTCCTTTTTTTTCCCCTAAACTGTCTCTTTTCTGACTCTTTCCAGAGGATTAACTAACTGGGGCAGTCGAGACTCTGCACTTTGGACCTGTCTGTCTGTCTTCCCTCTGCTGTGCTGCTGCTACTAACTTCGAGTCCTGCTCTCTGTCCTTCTCTGTAATCTCCCGCACCCTCAACCTCGGTCTCTCTTCTCACGCCGTGTCTCGACTCACTTTAGAAATTATGGCTCGTAACTTCTTTCACTGTCTGTGGTTTTGAGTTTCTTGTCGGGAAGACGTGTAAAACACACGTTTCCCCTTTTCAATTCATTAAAGCTGCAAAACAAAGCCTCTGCTTCTGTCTCTGTGGTGTTGGACTTTTACAGACACATTAACAGCTGTGTAAAGATGGCACGGTTTAGTCATCTTACTGTTCCTGTCCTCTTTACTTTCCTCATGTCTCTTCCCACTTCTTGTTGCACCTTGCTTTTTCTCTTTCAGCTCTTTTCTCCTGTTTTATCTCCTTTTTTTCACATGCCATTATGTGTTCCTGCATGCTATCTGGGGTAACTAGTTTTCAGTTTAATTAATGAGTTTGTCTTGTAAGAAGAAGTGTGTATGAGCGCATGAGGAGGTGCAACAGGTCTGGGGAATATACAGTTAAGTGAAAATAATTAATAGTATAATAAAGTATTAATAATAATTAATATATATGTATATAACATATTACACACACAGTCAGCCAAAAAAAAAAAAGTATAAATATTTTACTACTAAATTAATGCAGACAGCTCTCATTTTTTTTTTTTTTTTTTTTTTTTTGACTGCCTCTGTATATACATACACATTCTCACTGTAAAGGTTATTAGGAACACCTGTACGCTACATATTCATACAGTTATCTAATGTGAAAGCCAATCATGTGGCAGCAACGCAATGCAAAATATCTTCCAAATGCAGGTCAAGTGCTTCAGGTAATGTTCACATCAGACATTAGAATGAAGAAGTGGCGTGATTTCTGTGACCGTAACCGTGACATGGTGGTTGGTACCAGATGTGCTGGTTTGAATATTTCAGATACTGCTGATCTCCTGGGATTTTCACACACCACAGTTTGTAGAGTTTGCCCAGAATGGTGTGGAAAACAAAAAAAAAACATTGAGTGAGCGACAGTTCTGTGGGTGGAAATGCCTTGTTGATGAGGGAGGTCAGAGGAAAATGATGTATAGTAACCCAAATGAGCACTCTTTACAACCGTGGTGAGCAGAAAAGCATCTCGGTGTCACAAAACATCAAACCTTGAGGTGGATGAGCTCATGACCACATCAGGTTCCTCTCCTGTCAGCCAAGAACAGGAATCTGAGGCCATCATAGGCAAAGACTCACCCAAACTGGACAGTTGAAGATGAGGGGAAAAAAGTCATCTGGTCTTTTTCCAGTCTTCAACTGTCCAGTTTGGGTGAGTCTGTGCCTATGATGGCCTCAGATTCCTGTTCTTGGAACCTGATGTGGTCTTCTGCCCACCCACCTCAAGGTTTGATGTGTTGTGCGCTCTTTTCTGCTCATCATGGTTGTAAAGAGTGATATTTAAGTTTCAAAGACTTCCTGTTGGCGCACACCAGTCTGCACGTCCTCCTCTGAATTCTCTAATCAGCAAGGCGCTTCAGCCTGCAGACCCTCCCCTCAGGATGTTTTTTTTTTTGTTTGTTTTTGTTTTTTTTTTTTTGTTTTCCACACCATTCTGTGTAAAATCTAGAGATTGTGGTGTGTGAAAATCCCAGGAGATCAGCAGTTTCTGAAATAATCAAACGAGCACATTTGGCACTCCCCCATTTTGATGTGTGACGTGACCGCGATCTGAAGCTGCTGACCTGAAGTTGCACGATTGTATGACTTGTTCTACTGCTACGTGATTGATTTATCGGACATCGGCCTGAATGTGCAGGTGTACTGGTGTTCCTATTAAAGTGAGTGTAGGGTGAACACCTTTTTCGGTGGTGCCATTCGGGCTTCCTTGAGCAAGTCTATTAAAAGCGTCTCAGCCAAATGAGCAAAAGTAAATAATTATAGGTCAAACGTTTGTTAATGCAGAAAATTCCCTCACACACGTCAGGCCAGTTTATTTATCATTTGCACACGATGTCAAGATGCATATATACACTACCAGTCAAAAGTTTGGACACACCTTCTAATTCAATGTTTTTCTTTATTTTTATGACTTTAAAAG
>JAQQZX010017388.1:0-15515 GCA_030068355.1 Notoglanidium maculatum | reverse complement strand
ACAGTGTGACCCATATGAGGATGGGATCCCTTTTGAGTCTGGTTCCTCTCAAGGTTTCTTCCTTTTGCCATCTCAGGAAGTTTTTCCTTGCCGCTGTTGCCACAGTCTTGCTCATTAGGGATATATATAGATAAATGTATAGCTTCATAAGGTTAAATTAAGAATTTATATACTTTTGTGAAGCTGCTTTGTAACAATGTCTGTTGTTAAATGCGCTATACAAATAAAATTGAATTGAATTGCATGGCATTTGTGTTTGAAATCTAACACTGATGCAGGCTACATATCATGACCGACTCCTTGCTATACGCACTGCGCGCCTTGAAGATTCCGCCAAGCATGTGGTGTTTCCTCCATCTCGGTCACTGTTAAAGTGTGCACTTCCGCATTTTAACGGAGACCACAGTTCCACATCTCATTCACGGACTGATTAGCCGTGCTTTAAAAGGACTCTCTCATGCGGAGCCTTTCTACCCATATTTTGGACTCAATTCTTTCTGTTTGTGATTACTGTTTGTGGACTATCTTTGATACTCTGCCTAGTGTGTTTAAATAAACACCATTCTGCTTTTATCTCTCTCTCCTCATCCTACACTGGTGTACAGCTATGCCTAGACGGCGCGAACGCCGTGACACTACACATATTAATCATTGTGTGCTTACTGACGCTTGTAACCAGAAAAGTGTACAAAAGATATCAGATGTTCTGTGGGCTGGTGGCCAAGCCTGTGAGGTTAACCCTAGGCTACACATACAGTATTGTTAGCTATCTAGTTACCATCACCTGTAGTCCCGAGTCTCCTCAGCCATACAAAAGTCAAAAGTTTTTCAGGTGTGTTTCCTAGTGTCATGTCAACTCTGTAATCGGAATCAAACTCCATTACCCAGAATGCATTGCAACCTACAAATGTGGCCATCATGGTGTGCATTCCCAGCCAATATACTCACTATCACGTTCAAGTGCTCTTGATCATTGACTGCACACACCTGGATTCACACACAATATAGAGCACATGCAGTCAGAGTTATTTATTGCTTGATGAACCGAGCCCTGGTTATTTTGTATTCTTACCTGGTTTTCAGATTCTGTTTTTTGTCTTTAAGTCTGACTTTAAGTCGGGTTCTGTTTCTTGTCTTTAAGTTTGACTTAACATTGTCTCATGTTTTTAGAATTGCTTACTGCATCTATATCTGCCACCTGACACCTGGACTTGTCTGTGTAACCGGTGTGGAAGTTATACCTGTAAAATCCCACGGCTAACTCTGTGTTCTCATTTACTCTGCGTTGTGTTTTTAATTGTTTATACTCATTTTGTGTGGGAATGCACTAAAGAAGGAAAAGAGGAGCCCAGCCTTTGCAATTCACCATCGGACGCAGTCCACTTTATTGTCCACGCTCTGCTCTGCTCTCATGAAGTAACCAGCCGAGAGAGCTGCTCTCAGGGAAAAACCTGCCAAGAGAGAGCACAAAAGAGAACACACAACACACAAAACAATAACCAGAACATTAACAAAATACACAACAGTATAAAATAAAATGCTTTAAAAGTAATTAAACATAAAATACAAAAAGCCTTAGCACACGCCAACTCTCACCTGCTCTCAGGGAATAACCAGCCGAGAGAGGGAGAGAGGCGGGGCTTACAGGCTTTTGTATGGAACCCAGGGGGATTATGGGTAGCCATAACAAAATAAAAGACTACATAATCGAATAAAAGTAACCACAAACATTTAACTGAAATGAAACAGAATTTTGTGCAATTATACACACATTTACCCTGTTGCATCTACTTTCAATTTAATATCACAAAGTGTTATTCTGTAAAATCTTTTGAAACAGGGGGGTGAATTCTGACCTTCAGGTGACATCATTAGTGAAGCAGTGCAGCATTAAAGACAAAAAGAGTCTGTAGTACTCCTTTTGAGAACAACAATCAATGCAAAGTTTTATAAATTTTGAGTCAAAACTGCATAAAAGTCGGTAGATGAGTAATAATAATTTAATCAATAATAATTTTTATTGATTTTTATGAACAAAATTAGTACTGTGTAAATAGAGTGATCCCTGCACTGTTTAAGTCCTGTCAGCACTGCCATACATGTATCTTGCACCTTGGGTACAGGAGAAACTTAATTTCATCTCACTATCTGCTGCACACCGTATATGGTTGTAATGATAATAAAGTTCTTGAATTTGATCTTGAATTGAATTGATTGAGGAATACAATTAACGTTAGGAGGATATTTTAGACAGATTAGGGTTAGGGTTAGGAATCAGGAATACAAATACACCCTTCTTCAGTTCTGCATTTCTATTTATCAGGACCTAAAAAACAATTGTGTGGTCTTCACCAACTTCCATAAACAAATTACCACAGGTGTCCACACATATATACAACAGATTTTAAAATGTAATTTTTCCCAAAAAAGTAAACCATCATTCAGAAACCAGCTGAGAAAAAAATAAGTACATCCTTACCACTTCTACAGTTATTAAGAGAATTATTAGCAGCCATCTGTTACTTATAAAATGCACAAGGTTAGTTCATCATCAAGAAGTGTGACTACCTCTATAAAAGTAGACCTTTTGGCAATTTCATATTTTGGAGCACTCATTTGTGTGTTCACATCATGCAAAAAAGAAAGGACATCAGCTATGACCTCAGAGAAACTATTGTTGCTGCTCATTAAAGCCATCTCCAAATTATTTGAAATTCACCATTCTGCAGTGAGAAGGATTGTTTACAAATGCAGAGGCTTCAAGACAGATATAAATCTGCTCAAGAGTCAGCATCCAAGCAAATTCAGTTCAAGGACAGACCATTTAATACTCATAGATATAAAGAAAAAGCCAAGCACTATATTACTTGATGTACAGGCCTCTGTAAGCACATTAAATGTTTATATTCTTGATGGCATTATCAGAAAAACACTGAATAAGTATGGTTTTCCTGGAAGGCTGGCTAGGAAAAAGAATTGGATTTGAAAAATTGCAACTGAACAAATCACAAAAGTTCTGGAACAATATTCTTTGGACTAATGAGTCCAAGGTGTTGATGTTTGGTCATCATGCACAGTGCCATTATTGGAAAAAACTAGCATATCACCACAAACACCTCATTCTATCTGTGAAACATAGTGGTGGAGGGCTGATGATCTGAGCTTGTTTTTCAGCCACAGGACATTGGAAGCTTGTAGTCATGGATATAACAATAAACTCCACTTTATACCAATATATCTTTGAGACAAATGTGAGGCAGTCTGCTGAGCAGCTTGGACAAAATTGGGTCATGCAACGACACAATGATCCCAAACACATCAGCAAATCAATATCTGAATGGCTAAAGAAGAAAAAATGGCTGAATGGCTAAAAAACAAAAGGTGCTAGAATGGCCAAGTCAAAGTCCAGACCTCAACCCCATTGAGAATCTGTGGTGGGATCTTAAGAGATTTGCATAGATAAATGTCCTCAAGCATCAATGAGCTAAAGCAATGTTTTAAAGAAGAGTGGGCAAAAATTCCTCCAAAATTGAGAGACTGATAAACCCTTACAATTTATAATTACTTGGAATCGTAAATGTAAAACTCAATATACAAGAGTAAATTATGTATTTATGCCAGATTTGTCATCTGTAAAACATGAAAGCTAACTCAGTTTTTTTTCACCATCATAAAGCTTTAAAGAGCTTTTGTCTGCAACTTGTCTTCAGCCACTGAAAATGAACACATTCTGTGAGACAATCAATGAAAATTCTCTGGACAGAAATTCATAAATGTAACCTAATCCTGAGTAACTAAAAACACAAATAATCCTGACTGACAAATTGCATGTTGATGTGGAGGATTATACCAAATTACAATTCTCACATAATGAACCTAATTGTAAGGAACAGTGTGTAGTATAGAGAATGCAGATAGGACCTGGACAGGAAACCACGACCAAATATGGAGAGTGGAACCAAAAAGAGGATACAAGATACAATGTTACACTGAGAATAAAACTCACTCTTCATCCTGTAATGCTAATCTCACTCACTCTCTCACTCACTCACTCACACACACATAGATACACCCAATTGCCTTTATGTTTATTACATACTATGTCCTGTTTCTCTCTCCCTCTCCCTCTTTCTCTCACTTTCTTTTTCTTCTCCTCCTCACCATTGTGTTCTCTTCATCCTCTCATGTTATTGTATCTGCACAGATCGATTTCTATCATAATTGCAGGTGAGATGGGACTTAATTGTACACTGGACAAATCAAACCTCGTATCCCAGAGTGCAGAGACAGATAATGTCCTGTTACACATCTGAGTTTATTTAGTGGATGTGTATTAATAGACAGTACTCTGTGCGTGTGTGTGTTAAACTACAGATAAGTTGCAGATTGTAAAGCTCTAATTAATGAATGACAAACACCAGTTTTCTCATCCACTGCAGAGAGTCAGAGATTAAACAACAGGAATAATTCAGCTGTATTCGCTTTCACTCCAGCAGAATTAAAGTCAGACAGACAGACAAACTGGCAGAAAGACAAATAGACAGTCAAAGAACAGACATACTGACAGATATGTCATGGGTGAGACAGCCTCAGAGACCAACAGAAGGACTGTGTCCATGGTGCAGTAGAGGAGTTTATTATTCCATTCACTGGACCTGAAGAAACCTGAATTTTTTTATTAAATTAAATTAAAATAAATATATATATATATTTTAATTTTACAATAAAATCAGAAACTGGTGGAAATTTATGTTTGAAGTGATCATGATATTAAAAGTGTATTATAGTGAGTGTTTCACACTTCACACTTAAAAAATTTATACAATACAAGTTTATAAAAACAAACAAAAAAATAGTCTACTGAAATAAAAAAAAAAAAAAGCCCAGTGAGTCTTTGCATGATGCACTCTACACACTTTTTTGATAAACTCTACACACTGTACAATAAACTCTATACAATAAACTTTACAAGCTACACAATAAACTCTACATACTCTACAATAAACATTACACACCTTATGATAAATTCTACACACTAAGGTGCGGGAGGAGGAATTAAATTTAAACTCTTGACCTAGTGTGAAGTAAGAAATGAAGAACGCATCACACTGATGTGTCTGAGTGAAGAGAATTCTCAGGACTCCTGACCCACTTTATTGCTCTAAATATTTAATAAAGGAAAGTTTATTAAACTGTCAGAATCATCAGTGCTGGGGTTACTCTCTCTCTCTCTCTCTCTCTCTCTCTCTCTCACACACACACACACACACTTGATTCAGTTTTATTTCAATGGAGTGATCCTGAGTAAATGTGAGTGAATTAAAAATCATCTTTATTCTTGACTCACTCTCGTACATCTGCTTTATCACTTGTCAGATTGTTTCTGAAACTTCTGATCTTGTGGAATAGTTCAGAACAGTCGGTGGAGCTTAGATATCTGCACATGGTGTTTGTGTAAGTGTTGGATTGGATTGGCAGTTTATGTGAGGAGTCTCCACATACTTCATTCTTCCACACACACACACACACACACACACACACACACAGAGTAAGGTAAAGCATTGTAAACATTTTTCATTATCTGCAGTTCAGCTCTCAGAGTGTACTCACACTAGGGAATCCAAACCGCCCCTGGGAGCATTTGACCCACAAAGATCGGATTGATTGAGCAATGTGATCATTCTGTACCACTACATACCGGGAGTGGATCATTTGGGCTCATGCACAGTGTGATCGATAACACTATCACATGCACTTTTTAATCCATTGGAGAATATTAGGGTTAATAACGAGTTTGCTTCTCACCAACTGTTGAACAAATTCCTCCTGCAATGTCAGCTGCTTTTGTAAAAATCTTCTTGTGCATGGAGCATGATTTGCTGAAAATCATTGCATTTCATAATTAATAAATCTGTACGGCATGTGAGAGAGCCACGTGTGACTGCACCCAAAATAATCATAAATGTAAAACCTGTCTCCATCATGCTAACTGAGAGCGCTTTTCTTTAACATGAAAAGTTGCATTAACAGTACCACTCTTGGAAGCAGAACGAAAGTGCAGTGTGAGCTCAAACCTGCGGGGGAGTGGGGAGGGGGGAAAATGCTCCCGGGTCCAGTACGAGGCAACCGAGCCTACTGTGAGTACACCCCCAGACAGCAGAGAGCACTTTAAATTCTGTGTGCCATTTATCACCGTTCCTGTGTTAAAACAGTTGTGTGTGTGTGTGTGTTCATATCACTTTTAAACCACTGAAATATCACCAGGAGGAAGAAATCAGCATTTTAACAAATGTTTCATTCAAGTGTATTATTTCAATTAGTTTTTATTTGTTTAGCTGATATTATTTCTATTTTAAAGTTCTTATAAATCCATGTAAATATTTTCAATAGTGAGACTGAGAGAGAGAGAGAGAGAGAGAGAGAGAGATAGAGAGAGCACTTGTCCGCCTGTCGTCTCCATTAGTCTTAATAAACATGATGCTGCAAATTAAAGCTTCCATCTGCTGGAGGTCATGTCTCTGTTTGTCATTTCACCCCAACACACTTTTTACATTAGTCCATCACACTCTCTCTCTCTCTCTCTCTCTCTCTCTCTCTCTCTCTCTCTCTCTCACACACACACACACACACACACACACACAATTTTTACAGTTGACAAAAACCTTGGTTGAGAGTTTCTGCTCATAAATATGCTAAAGGACTGGTGCTGGAACACACACACAAACACACACACACTGGAATGGCATATCAGCAAAGTACACAGATGTGTGCTGTCAAAATATAAATCACTAATCACATGAACACAAATGGCAGAAAGAGAAAAGAGCTATACAGGAGCTGAGTCAGGCCTCTACACACAAACACACAAACATGTGCACCCACCCACACAAACACACACTGAAATGGAAAATCAGTTAAAAGTGAAAAAAGTCCACACTGCTGAAAACAACAGAGCAAGTGCGCAGATTTACACCACACTAAACTGGTGGCTATAGACTATTTTTTACTTGTTAGCTACATTAGCATTGTCGCTCCAGTGCAGCACCAGAGAAGTAAAGTAGATGAGAGTGTGTGAGTTTGTGTGTGTGTTTAGTGTGAGTCTGGTGTAATTGCACTAAAGGGTTTGTTATTTTTAGCCATAGTGGTGATAATTAGCCGAGCGGTGGATTGTCCTGCCTTCAGCTAATGGAAGCAGAATTATAGCTAGCGCTTCTCTATTAGCACACGTTTAGGGCAGGAAACTCACAGTGGCCTATACACATTACACACTTGTCTCACTCTCTACCTGCCTCACTCTGTCTGATGTCTCTTTGCCTGCACTATAGGATCTAACTTTATATCCTGATTTCTGTAAAGCTGCTTTCTGGGAATATCCATTACTATAAAAGCTTTATAAATAAAAACTCAATTAATTTTTGTTCATAAGCAATTAAAATGCTTCACACACACACACACACAGACATACACACACACACACACACACACACAGACATACATACATATGCACACATGCACGCTGCATTGAGATCATGGCTGTCTCTCATGTCGGACACAAAGCAGTGCTAATCCCTTACAATCACTTCAAAATGTTGTGTGGGTGTGTGTGACAGATAGCAAGAGTGAGTGAGTGCTCTGAGTGAAATGGATTTGCTCTTCACAGCTGAACAGATTTACTAAACACTGAAGTAAACACAGTTTCCTGATTGGGTCATGTCCACATATCAGACTCCATCCACTTCATGGCCCCATTTCAATAATTCTTGTTCATGCCTGTGTCTAGTTTCAGTTGTAATATTGGTTGGTGTGTGTGTGTGTGGGGGGGACACACACTCTAAAATAAACAGAACACTCTACTTGTTGGTCTCACATCAGACAAATGGACAATCAGATTAATTATAATCTGTTTCTCAGATTAGATTGTTCTCTAGTCAGAGCAGTTCCCAGAACAGACAGTTTTAGAGTCTCTAATCAGACACAGATAGCTTTTCATTTGTTCTGATCAGACAAACTTTTGTGGTTCAGAGATTTAACTTATTTGATCAGACTGGATATACTTTAGAGAAATCAAAACAGTTATAAAGGATGTGACAAAGAGGACATGATAAAAAAAATACACAACAGAGGGAACATGACAGAGGGGATGTTTTAGGATGTAGCAGATGTGAGGCACCAAAATCTAAATCAGACTAGAATGTAAATAAAGCACTTTGTTTTCTTTAAAGCTGACACACCACACTGTCTGACCATGTTTCTGTTTAGTTTCCTCCTCACTGCTGTGAGTGGATTCTATCTCTCACACACAGAGAGAAAGAAAATGGAACGACAACAGAAGAGCAATGCTTGAGTGTTTATTTACTGTAATACTCCAACTATTCAGCAGAACATAACAGGAAGTAAAGGGAAGAATCTTAGAGACAGACCCTTACTCAGTATCTAACTTCTCTGTGTGTGTGTGTTAAATCCCTCATTACCCCACTCTCTTGGCTATATGTGAAGATTTATGAGTGTTACTCCATGCTGCTGTGTTCCTCACTGATCAGTGTGGTCACTTTAATGCACAACTTGTTCTCTTCTCTCTGTCCTCTGTCAGAACATTTTAGTAGCTCATTCGGAGGGAAATAGCTCCATTAAATATATTGTTCTCCTCCACACACATATACACACACTACATTTGTGAGCTCAGTGGAGGGCAGTGTGCACTCACCAGGGTGTTTTAATGAGCTAAAATGTGTGTGTTACAGGAGGATACAAAGCTGATGTCCACCAGCAGGAGCTGGTTTGAGAATGGTCATCTCAGTAAATCTTGTGCCCAAAGATTTGACAAACAAATCAACTTTAAATTTTGGCTTAAATGCGTAACTAAAATGTTTTTTTTTATTATTTATATTGTCCTTCACATTAATGGACCTTTAACATATTGATATAACGTTTTATTAAGTGCACAGTTGTGAGCAAGGTGTCTTTTCTTAAGCTGAATAAAATGTAAGTAATATCTGTGCACAGTGGCAGTGGGAATTCCGTTGAGACCAGTGCTGTGTGAAAGAGTATTTTGGGAGCCACAGGTTGCACATCATTTTCCTATCCTACACAGCTAGCTCAAAGTCTGATCAGCAGCACATGACACCTCAAAGAGATTTATCCAGACTTGTTTTAGAACTATACTGAGTTGAACATGGTGGTTTGTGTTGTGGACATCACATCCTCCATCCATCATTAAACTCTAATGAGTTTCCACAGCATGCTTTCAATTCATCCACCATTTCAGCTGAGCTGCTAGCTCATCTACAGGACATACAGACTTATTATTTAGCACATTTATTGTACAGTGTAGCATAAAAAAAATCATTGAAGCTGAAGATGTAATGTGTGTATGCATGCATGTGGCTGTTAACTGAAGTACAGTTAGGCACATTCTTTACTGCAGAAATAAAACATCCTAAAAATAGCAACATCCTGAAACAGTTTCTGTTTTTACTGTGGGAAAACTACTCAAGTACTTTTTTTGAATTACTGGTTAATTTGTAAAAATAGTATTCATGCAACCCCCAATATACACATGTCTTAATGTTAATTAATTTATTTCTACTTGAAGGCATTGAACACTTTATCATGTGTGGAATTCAGGCCACTGTACACAACCTCTAATAGTGTGTAAGGTCTCACCTCAGTGTTCATTCAGCACTTTTACTAAATAAACAGCCAGATAATTTATTGATAAGACTGAAGAATTTATTTTAATTAATCAATGCTTCATGTTTTATAACATCTTTGACACTTCAGATCATCTTTAGTGGAATAATACTTTAAAAGGACTGTTTAGGTTTGTGCACTTTATTATTTAACATGTTTCTATTAAGCATTATAGCAGCTCTGTGTGTTCAGAGTGACTGAGACTCGGCTGCTGTAAATTTCCTTCCCATCGATAATGAGCCTTTTTTGCAGTGTTGTGGGAATTATAGTAAAGCTTTAATCTTCACATTGAACCCCCCCCAGTTCACACTGATAACACTGCTAATGCTAGTTTAGCACACACCACACAAGGACTGGTGTTTTCCTGTGTTCAATGCTTTTTCTTGTGTCATGTTTAGGGAGGAGACATCACACAGGAATTATCTATAGCAGCAGTCTGATAGGCAGCATAACTGGAATATAATTAGTAAATATTAATTGCTATAGACACATCAGAGATAATTAGAGATACGTGTTTGGTGCACTGAGCTTTACTGACAGATAATGGTTTTGAGTAGACCCCTTTTGGTTTAGTGAAGGGTGTAGTATAGGGCTTTTAACAATAGACATTTTAACATTGCAGCTTTACAGAACCTTATAAAGCAAGAGTGGCAAGGAGGAACCCTCATTGAGAGGAACCAAACCTCAAAAGGTAACCCAGGCTCATCGTGGTAACACTGGATAGTGTGATTTATAAATCATTTCCGTTCTATAACTGTATATTATATATCCAAAACATGTCAGGGTTTAATGGAGACTTGTCTGGATTTATTGAACAAATTAATGTCAGTTTTTAACTAAGCACATTAAAATGAACACAAATTAAAACGACTGATTTGCTCGAGTAACATGTGAAATGACTCCAACATCCCAATAAGTATCTAACCCTGTGTGTGTGTGTGTGTGTGTGTGTGTGTGTGTGTGTGTGAGTGAGAGAGAAAGAGAGAGAGAGAGGGGAGAGCTATCTGGCTTTATTTCACACTAAGATTGAGCTTCTCTCGGCTTAAACACACTTAAATTGGAAAAGCTCTGAGACATACAAAATCCCCTCATCCCCCGTCTGTCTCTCTGTCAGTCTCTCTCTATTCATCCTTTTCTTATATAGTAATAACTTTAAATATTAAAACACTTGCTGTCCTTTTCTCTATATTTCTTTCCCTCTATTCCTGTCTCACTATCTTGCTCACATTTATGCTTTGTGTTTTCCACACTTTTTTGTCTCTTTCTTCAGTTTTATTTACAGTCCTCTTTTATTTTCTCTCTCCACATGAACATTTCACTCCATCTTGAGCAAAATGAATTATATGACACTGATCATGCACTGACTTTTTTGTTATTTCTTGTTTTTCCTCAAATCACTTCCTACTTTTTTTTATTCATCTCTCTCTGTCTCTCTCGCAATCTAGATCTCACTCTCCCGAGTGCTGAAGTGTTGTGTTTGTGTTTGTTTGCTAATTAAAACTTTTTCTTGACACCTGTGCTAACTTCAGACTCCCAGGAGCTCACCACACAAACACACACACACACACACATCATGCTATCCCCTTGTGTGCAATTACTTTTTACCCTCTACTTGAGTCAGTGTATATGTGTGTGTATGTGGGTGTGTTTGCGCATGTGGTGTGTGTTGTGATGCAGTTGTGATGCGTGACCAACTGAAACACTTCAAACACAACACACACAATTCAAACACACCATACACTCTTTATTACTCAAAGTTCTTTATGTGAGTTTCACCTTTAACAGAACAGAAAACACAGGAGAGTGTGTGTTTCCTAGGGAGATTAGTACATTATGAAAAGAAAGCACATGTCAAGGTAGATAGAAGTGTCAATACAAGTACTTGGTGAAGAGGTAGGTCTTTAGTCTTTGTATGAAGACACATCAAGTTCAATTCAATTTTATTTGTATTGTGCATTTAATGATGTACAATATCCCAAAGTAGTTTTATAGAAATCCAGATATAAAATTTTAATTTAAATTTTTAGTCAGTGATGCAACTGATCTGCAGCCAGGGGATGATTGCTCATCCCCTGGGTGCAGGACAGAGAAGAGCCTTGATGCAGGTCTTCTTTGTTCCCTGAGAGATGGTGAGTCCATTTTAGATTTGTTTTAACTCTGATGCAGCAGCTACAGGAAGCCAGAGAATCTGTGTTTTTGGAGAAATTGTGGAGGTTGAACACAAGTCATGCAGCTGTATTCTGGATCAGCTGCAGGAGTCGGATGACACTCATGCACTGATCTGCCAGTTGCACTAGTCCACTCTCAAAATAACAGTGGACGGAACAAGCACCAGAATATGAGTGACTCAGTTTAACATTGTGAGAAGAGAAGAACAATTGATTGTCTAGGACTACCCCAAGGTTGTGTGAATTGTCAAAAGTTGAGATTTGTTCAGGGAGATCACAAGATCTTGACATTCAGATGCATTTCCACAGATACAGATGCCAAAACATGAGTGTCTAACAGAGAAAAAGAGAGGAGGAATTGAGGAATTGTAATCGGCATAGCAGTGGTATGAAAACCCATGGGGGGGATGTGTACTTTGGGCATGGCATGGGACCTACTGTTATGGCGGTAGCCCATAAAAAGAACATTGGCACACTCCTTACCTCCCTATTGCTAAAGGCAGCCACTGGGTAAGATGAATAACCCTTCAGAATAACCCCCGACACACACACTAAGGTTATCAGGAGGATGATCCTCATCAGCCATGACTGGCAACCCACCTAGGAGAAGGAAAATTCTGAAGTCAAACGTACAGAGTGATGGGCCTAGAGACGTGTCCATAATGAAGGCAACCCACCTGAGAGAGGCTTAACATTAAATCCAAATGAATCAGGAGTGGGGATTTAAAATGCAGTGTTGGTCAGCAACCACTCTAGGACATGTTCACTTTGATTTCAAAACCAGCCTTTTTGAATGCTTAGTAAGTACCTTCCACACCTACAATGGTCCTAACCCTAATCCGCAACACATCTGAAACAAGCTGATTACTGAATTATTGATGAAAACTCAGAAATCGGGAACTCCAGCACACCTGGGACAAGAAGAATTCCCAAGGAGAAAGCCTATGATACCTTGGGACAAAGCTGAAAGTTTACCTCAAGGTCTACCCACCTTCTGTCATGGTGGCTCCATGTTAAAGGCCATCAAAACATGCCAGGTTATTTAAAAATGGACCACTATGACATATTGGGACTGAGCAAGACCAGATGAACACAAGCAGAGGAGACGTGACTACACACATGACACATTCTCCACATACTCTGTGATGGGGATAGTTATATCATTAAACAACTCTTAATAGGAGAAAGATTGTTTTCATACAAGCATATCTACAAGGTCCCCTGGGTCTTCACCAAGCTAAGAACAAGAACCAAATAGAGAATTACCTGTGTATTAGTTGTAAATTTTGAAGATCACTACTAGATGTTCAAAACAAGATGGAGGCAGATGTAGGCTGCATCTACTGGTTGGGAACTATATATAAATAATGCTGAAAGACATTTCCCAAAAGAAAACACAAGCAAGATGCAGATTTAACATAGATCACGTGAATAATCAGTGACATGTTCCTGATAACACTTCAGAGCAAATACACAGCACTAATATCACTTACAGCAGAGAAAGAAAACCATCTTGACAATGAGAGCATAGACAAAATGTGGAATGAGAGAATGAACATCATAAAATCAACATGTGAAGAAGTTTTGGGCATCAGGAAAAGACCACTGATGGCTTGGACACAATCTACAGAAGAAACTGTGTTTCATGTCTACCTGAATCGTATCAGTAAAACAACAAAATATGAGAGTATGTGTGTGTGTGATTCCCAGTTGTGCATGTAATTGATGCTGGGGAATAAGAGCAACTTCTGCTGAGGCAGCAAATTGAATGTTACACACACACATACACACACATACATACTGAGAGATTACTGAGGGGTGTAATGACTAATGTGTTGTAAATTTGTAAAGTTAATTTTATGTGTCTGAGAGATCTGTGTTTTGGGGTTGTGTCTAAACCATGTGGTGGTGATGTGGCCACACTGGGAATGTCACAGGCTTTAATGTTAATGATGATAATTATATATTATTAATATAATGTAGATATCAGACAGATATGAGACTGAGCTCAGAGTGAACAGTGTGTAGCTTGCAGCATGACCTTCACACAGCCTTATTTCTACAGCAAAAATACTATGGGTCACAACTACAGACACAAGGTCTTCTTTTAGAACAGGAATGATTCTCATTGGTTTTATGGTTTAAGATTGAATGTTTAGGTTAATTATGTTGATGTAAGCCTAATGGTGTATCTCGGAAATGGTGTATCAATATAAAAAAGTTTTGTTATTACTTGTTTTGCAAGTGAAATGTGTTCTTTATGTATACATATAATATATAATAATAATAATAATAATAATAATAATAATAATAATAATAATAAACATTTTAGGACCTTTTAAGAAGTGTTTATAATTTTATATGGATAGTGCTTTTAACAATGGACATTCTCACAATGCGGCTTTACAGAAATATATAAATTCCAGATCTAAATTTCTAAGAATCTCTGCAAATTCTTTACCATGTGAGGAGAGGGCCATTCAGTTACTGCTTTCACTGTGTCCTGGTCCATGAAAATGCCCTCTTTATGATTGACTTAGCCCAGGAAGGAGATTCTTGTGACATGAAATTCACATTTTTCTCCTGTGACATAGAACTGGTTTTCTCAGAGCTTGGCTAGCATGGACTTGACATGAGATACATGCAGGTGCAGGTGATTTGACCAAAAAAAGTCTCTGAGAACATCACTAATAAAACATTGGAAAACTGATGGCTTTCAAGATAATCCATAAGGTATAGCCTGATATTGTCCAGAAGCAGTACTGGCAGTTTTCCATTCATCACCAGCCTGGATGCAAATAAGATTGTACATACTGTGAAGATCCAGCTTAGTGAACATACGGGCTATCAGAGTTGTTCCAAGGTTGAGGGCACCAGTGGGAGTGGATATGGGTATTTCACCCCATGTAATCAATGCAACAGGCCAAGGCTGGAGAAGTGGATGGTACAATACGTTCCTTATTAAGCTCTTCCTGTACATACTCCTCTATCACCATTTGCTAAGCTTGAGACAAGGGGTAAATCCTGCAGTCTGGTGGCATGGTTTCTGACAGCAGATTGATGTCACAGTCATAAGAACAATGGGGTGGCAAGCCACTAGCTTTAGCATTGATGAAAAATTCCAGGTAATCATGATATTCCTCAGGCATGAGTGTAGAGGCCTGGGGCTGAAGATGTTGCAAGCATTTCAGCAGACAGTAATCTGACTATGCAGTGATTTCTTTTTGTTCCCATTAAATATGAGGGTTATGTTTGTGGATCCAGGGAATTCCCAGAATCATGGGGTTGTGTGGTGTGTCAGTGACAAAAAGAGAGAAGGTTTCCTCATGGAGGCAGCTGATCCATATGGCTATCATGCACAGTGAGATGAGTACCTTGTTGATCAGTCCCCCATTTATAGTGCTTATTTATAACAGGTTATGGAGCTTGAATAGAGTGATCTGGAGTTTGAAAGTGGTAACATGGTCTATTCAGTTTCCCACTTGTGACATCGTCCCAGTAAATTGAATGTTTCATAGTATCACGTGTTACCTTGTTTATATGTCATGTGTATGTCCCCGTACGGGCCACCATCTGTAAGGAACAGCCTCTCAAACTTCTTTTGTTCTTAACAGCTGAGTTACTAAAACGCACAAAGGGTTCTGAAAAATGAAAGTA